>CABFOW010002458.1:5097-56358 GCA_902141385.1 Timema californicum | reverse complement strand
GTGTGTGTGTGTGTGTGTGTGTGTGTGTGTGTGTGTGTGTGTGTGTGTGTGAGTGTTGAAGAGAAGTGTCAATCTGACAGTGTTTGTGTGTGTGAGTGTCAAAGAGCAGTGTCAATCTGAGTGTGTGGGCGAGTGTCAAAGAGCAGTGTCAATCTGACAGTGTGTGTGAGTGTGTTGTATAGCCGATTACAGCAGACTCAGTTGTATCTCATCTACTCGTAGCATTTACATTTGCTCCTCCTTAATGGAATTCCATTGGGAATATGTCGACATCCGGGGGAAAAAAAAGCCAGTGAGCATAATTAGTGCTGTGTGATTTAGCAGGTGACGGCTCCCAATGAACTAAGAGAAACATCAAATTAATGACAAATGAAAAACTTTTCTTTTAAGCTGGTTTGCCTTAGACACAATGCAAGAAGCTGTTTTAAGATGTTCCAGGCTGCAGTCCATCATGTTACTGTGATGGTCAGGAGGTGAGTTGACGAAGCACACACCATGATGGACCTTTTTAGTAGGCCAGAATGTTATGGATGATAGTGCACAAAGAAACAAATGACATGTCTATTGCTTTTTCAACATCTTACAAGTTATCACACTGTTCTCTTGAATCCTGTAAGTCACTCACTTCATTTTGGCCTCTGCACCAGCAGTAGAGGTACAATCAGGTCCAACGTTCCTCTTAGACATTTGTTTATCCTTCACTAAATAGCCGCAACCATCCCTGCTCTGTATGCCTCGACGTCACATCCTGAAAAGCTGAGTGTCCACTTGTACCAAACAACCACCCACACTTACTCCTTAGACCAATATTTACCTTAACATTAAACCTACTATTAATATTTGACATTCTGACCGATCTCATAATGAAGCGGACACCTTGTGAGCTGAACATTGTCAGCTCATTTATATGCAACAGTTGGAAGCACCATAATGAAAAATCAAGAGAAATATAATATATATGTAGCTAACTTCTAATTCATATCTTATTTGTGGACATGAATTTATGTCCATTTTAAAAACCCGTGAAAAATTATTTGAACACCCTTTGTAACTATACCGACTTTGTTTTCTGCTGTCTCTCGCTACTCATTCAGGTTATACGCATATATTTATGTATAAATATATATATATATTTATATTTACTAATAAAATTACATAAGAAAGCTAAGCTATAAATCTACACATATATTCTACATTTTATATATGATAAACAACATAAAAACTACAGCCGTATAGTACTCAAACTAAGATACCAAGAATGAAAAATAAATCTGAGCGTCCAAGCAAAATGGGGCAAAGTTAAATTGGTATCTGTGGAATTGATAAAATATTAATTCCACTTGCTATTTACACAGTTGATTAAGGAATATAAACAGATTGTTAATAATAGTGTATTAATAAATACCATGTAATGAGATCAATGAGTAGATGAGTGACAATATTTTAAGCCAATGTTACTTTGATGAACTTCCTCGGGATCTACGCTCAAAGAAGGAAACTTTTTGCCATATTTGAGCTTTCTTCCCTGCAAATGAGGTGGCCCCCAACCCAGTATGCGTGTTATCATTCATTGTCATTCTACAGTAGGAGTTACCCTCTTCATCTGTTTCAAAAGTCAAGTGACTGTCATTGCTAGACCATTGCTTAAGGGGGGGTTTTCTACGAGGGGAGCGATGAGTAAGAAGATCGTGGGAGCGGGCAAAACAGAACTCTGTGGACGCTTTGTCCCATAGCCGCATTTGTGTAGAAGAGGAAGAGCCTTCTATGGTCTCTACGCTGCTCAAAGAAGACCCCAATGAAGTATCAGGCAGATCACTACATAACGACTAGGTTGTACAATTTTACATCACAATACATTGATAGAAACAAGCGTGTAAGACACAAGTGCATGGCAAAAGCAGGTAGAAAAAACAAAATTAAGAAAAATATATGTTAAAACTCAATGGGTGGGTATAAATGACAAATGAATTAAAAGGTATAGGAGAATGGGGGTTTAAAAAATGGTAGAGAAAAAAAGGTTTTAAAGGTAAATTAGTTATTTTATTAATTATCATGCATTACATGGGTATTTACTATTTAGAATAAGGTTACAATTGTAATGTATTTTATGTGCTTAATTTTTAGATTTATAGATGTAATCATAAACAATTACAAATAAAATTGTTTCTAGTGCTAATAAGTTGTACAAAATAGAATTTTAAACATATTCTGGGAGTGTTAGTTCATCAATGTTCGAGATCATTAAGCCTCTTTATCAACAGTAATTAATCAAAGATTTTGGACCAGATTCATAGTCAGTCTCAGTATGACTTGTGCTATACTACTCTCAGACTGGAATGGGCCAGTTTCTTTTATACGTGTGTTTGTGTGTGTGTGTATATAGTATAGCGCAAGGCATACTAAGTCTGACTATGAAACTGGTCCAAAATCTTTGAATGATAACTTTAGGGGTAGGGGTCATCCTATATATATACCAAAACATGTTGGAAGAATAAAAACCAGCATACTTTTAACTGGCTAAGTTTCACAAGGAGTAAGGGGACTGTAACAAGATAAGACCTAGATTTCATACATAACCTTAAAATTAAAAATTAAAACAATTATATTCCCCAAATCGTTGTACGAGATTACTTAACTACTTTATTGAACTTCAGTGAGAGATGTTAATTTACTAATTCTAATTTTATAATCTATTTTACAACACTGTTGATCTTAAAACTTTGTTTTTGCCATCAATTTATTGTATCCAAGTTTCGTAACTAATATTTTAATATATTATTTGTATATTTTAGGCTTGTCGTCAACCCATAATTTAATCCAGTTGATGATGTTATACCAATCTATTAAAATAATTTTTTATACATTACTTTTTTGCTCATTAAAAGCATAATATAATCAATCTTTTGAATATTATATTCACTCAATTCATCTACCAATTTTATAACCATCTAATTTATTTAATTGTAAATCTATATATTTTAATAAAGCTATACTTGAATTGTCTATCTAAGTCTTAAGTTGAATTAGTATACTGAACTTATTCATCGCCATGAATTTAATGTACCCAATTCATAATATAATTCTATAAGAAAAAACTATTTTCGCTTTATGAGGCAACTGTATTATATTTTAAGAAGGTACAGGAAAGGTGTGTAAAAACATATTAAAGGAACAAACACAATATTACTTTTACAATGAAAAGAAGAACCGTTCTTACTTTACATTGTTGCTATTGAACAAAGAGGTAATGGCTGCCTCTTGAAGAAAATTGATCGTTACTGCCCAATCTACTGACCTAAGTTTAATTATATCGAAATTCGTCAGGGGGGACATGTGAAATGCACAACACAACTTCCTAAAAGAGGAAACACAAAAATACAAATAGGAGAAAAAGGATATTTGTAAAATTGTAAGCCATACTGTGTTTGTTACTTTTATATGTTTATCGACCATCCCCATATTTTTGTACCCAATTTATGAAATTATTCATATATCCAAACAAAATATAGAAAGTTAATCGGAAATGTAGAAGAGGAATCGTTTAAGAAACATAACGAAAACTTGTTTACAACTATTTCCATGAACATGATCCAGAAGGCCCATCTTGTGCATAAATTAATGATTTGTTTTCTTAAAAGAAAAATTGCAACAGGTGCATATTTGCCAAAATATAAAAAATATATACTTTATATAAAAATGGTACAACTTTAAAAAAAAATATTGATATGAAAATTATAATTAAAATACAGATTTGTAAAATGTCATTAGCAATGGGAAATTCCTTCAAGACCAAATTTGATTCAAAATACTTTTTCTCAGCGTCAGTTGCAAGGATCCCAACCAATGAGAACGATCATAAGCAGTTACTGTAAAAGTGAAACAGCTATTTTGTTGTGGCCTTCCACGTTGTGATATAATTTATCTCTGAGAACCATTCTGACATAAATTAGAATTCTCTCAGGCTAAAGCAGAATAATTACACATCGCTGCTTTCCAATATTCTGTCCGTCAGCATTTTTATGGTGAAGCATAGAGATGGACCAATACTGCTACAAGTATTCTGGGTTGAGAAAAGATCTTTAAGGTAGATACCAAATAAAATCCTTGTCTTCACTTTAGACTAGAGCTGGGTGGAGGTTGATTGCTGATCCGTTCATTGGTCGATAATAGCACAATAAGTTTAGCCAATTGAAATTTGAAAGCCAATTATTTAACTAAGCCTACACCAATCTTTTTATCAAAATCCGGTAGTGGTGACTCGCCGGTTTTAAGTTTAGTAGCAGACCATTTGGTCTGTTGTACGATCCCTTGGCTTAATCATGACAAAAGGACAAGAACGGGGAAGAGGGTTGTTTAATGGTTAGCGAGGAATAATGTTTGAAAAGAGTCTTTGGTGACTCATACATGCTACTTGCAAGTTTGACAGAGTGGGCGTGAATGAGACATTATTAAGATTTCAAGATCAACACTCTGTCAGCATTAGACAAGAGAGAGAGAGAGAAAGTGTGAAAGATGAGAAAGTAGATTTAAAGGATGACAGTACCAAATAATATTCAACACTAGTTCACAACTTCAGTTAGTTTTCATAAGAAATGTACTTTAAAATAAGGAAATTAATAAAAAGGATAAGGCTATCATATTTACTTGAATACAAGCCAAAATATTTTCCCTTTTTAAGAAATGACAGAAAATATAGCTGTCATCTTAAAATGTGGAGGTGTTCTTAACCTCTTGACACACTAGATTGGAAATTCTCTACTCTAAGCCACTAGTCAGTCATATGCTATGAAATGGTAGCAGTTCCTCAAAATCAGAGTGTCTAGTGAGTTGGCGAAACAAAAATTAGTGACTTTTTTGGTGACCTTCTTTGACCACAAAATTCCTTCGGTAATCGGCCAAACATTATATAATGTGTATGTAGGCATAATGCACTCGCATGCAACATCAAACTTTAGTTAGATGGCAAACGTTAACCTTGTCCTTGGTACCAAGGTAAAAACCATCTGGCAACTTGCGGCTAGCGCATGACATCGTGGGTGGGTGGCTCAACATTCAACGCCATGTTACGATGTGTGGTAAATTCAAACCAAAATATTTTCATGACTGTATGGCCCAAATATTGAAAATTCGTGACTTTTGTGGTCTTTTTTTTGTAATTCGTAGCTTTATTGACCCAGTAGATACCCTGTCAATTGTGAGAAAAGTAATTAAAGAGTATTAAATCAAGAGTTGAAGAAATATTATGTCAAACATAAGTGAGATGTTGGGCAGTGACGACCGATTTTCTTCAAGAAATATCTATTACCTCTTTGGCCAGTGGCAGCAGTGTAAAGTGTGAACCGTGCTCTTCCTTTTACTGTTCTCTTTTATATGTTTCTATCCATCTTTCTTGTAACTTGTTCCACACATATCCAAATGTGCCTCTTTATTAAGGCGTTCCTTTACACCACTGTATACACAAGCATTTAATAACTAGAGTGAGAAAAACAAATACAAGCCTATTTTTGCCATCGAACAAGTTAAATATTTGAATCAAAGTGAACTTGAGAAAAAAAACACAGAAATAAACAAGAGATTGCAAGGCAACGTGATATCAAGACCTTAACAATTCTAAATAAATTATTTAGCTTTCTATATAAAAAAAAACTAAAATATACTTTTCTCTCCAGACTTTAAAAAAAACTCGAGGTCATATTAAATTAAGGGTCATCTTGCGTTCAAGTAGCACTTTAAGGGCTCATTAGTTTTCAAGTAATGGTTAAGAGTAAGATAAGTTGCAAACATACCTGGGTAGTGCTGGGTATAAATTGAAGACATAACATATTAACACAATTAATAAAAACTAATTTAAACACCAGCTTCCACGAGTCACGGTGTTTAAATGCTTTCTGTGTGAGTGTGTGTTAATGTGTTGACCATATCTTGAGAAAGAAATTTGTGGTAGGTGGAAGAATGTGTTAAATGTTTCCGTGTGTTATCACAAGTTCCTCAGCACTACACAGGTAGCTGTACTGGTTATCTCTCACACTTTTAACCCCGATCCACCCCAGTGCTATTTACAAATCAACCATGTTATCTAAGGTAGGTGTAAGGGTATTACCTGGATGTCGGGAATGGATGCAGCTTCTTCTGAAAAGGTCCTTCGATCAGTTTTAGGGCTGCCATGCTTGCTGATGGTAGGAGTCGGGAATCGGAAAAACTTGTTGCGCTTGTTGGGGGTGTTGGGAGTACGCGGTGACTCGGGAGGAGTGCCACTATCTATGTTGCTCATTGAGCTCGAAGCCATTTCTTTTGCCATCGCTATCGCGGTATCTAGAGTGCGTTCATCAGCTGCTGATATGGGCTTCACCTACAGGTCAATTTTATGTGTATCCTTATAGTTATAGAATGGGAAAGAAAATGTCCAATGCGTACAACCTCGAATTTCTGAAGAGCTTCATCATGTATGAGAAAGTGTTTAGCTATATGAATTTAATTATCGGCACAGCATCAATATATGATAAGTTATATATATAGTTTTATTAATAAGTTGCCATAATATTGATAACATACTGTGTAATTATTTAGGGCAAATATGTTTTCTGCGATAAATTTGTACTACTTTGAAGCTGTTTCTATAAATCAACTTAATTATGTTGTTTAAATGAGCCGTTAAAAGTGGAATATGACTGATTTAAGTCCATGTGACTTTATCTTAGTATTTAATAGATAATAACATGTTAAGTTAAATATTAATAAATAATACTAATAAAAAATGTGCTCAACCTACTCCCTAGGTTTTGAAAATAACACTATATTATTAAAAAAAAAAAGCTTTTACTTGTACAACTGACTCTATTAAGCTTAAGGACAGTATTAGTACTGGGCTGATACTGATATGCAGAGAAGGGCTGATATTAGAATTTATGAGGAGGAATAGATTATTTTTATGTCTATTCTAAAATATATTTAAAGAAATAGGTAGTTACTTCATAACTGTATCGACAATTATAATTTATAGTAATTTAAATAGCATAAAATTTAAATATCAACCAGCTGAACTAATGGTTTTCTCGCTTCACACTAGTAAAGCTAAATTTTTAAGGAAATCTATCACAGACCAGATTTAGAGAAAGTTATGAAAGTATATTTTACTCAGAACAATAGGGGCCACATTTGCATAGAGGGAGAGTAGAAAAACCATCCTCAGTACACCTAACTGAGATGTGAACCTTGATCTCCCTGTCATCGGCAGCCTAGTCTACTTGAGAGTGATGCCTTAGACCATGCGGCCACCAAAGCAGATATAACTAATGTTAAATTTTATAATTACTTATATATTTTACACATTTATTTTAGCCCTCTGTAGGAATGACCAGTAAATGGGAAAATTTTAATATAATTTTCGACTTAAGCTTATTGATCAAATTTATAGTTTTATCATTTTATAATAAACTTGCCTAAAATAGTCTGAGTAGGTTTTGCAGATAACGGGGGCCTATTGTCTCTTTACATTTTTCAGAAGTTGCACGTGTTTTTTATGTGAATTTCAATATTCAACATGCCTAAAGTGAAAGAAAATGCCTCAAATGAATTAAAACTTTTTTTTTGCTGAATATGGCAAAAAAAGTATTCTATACTGATAAACAGATACATATTGCATACTCTGCGACATGAGTGTTGCTGTGGAAAAGAAATTTACTATGCAGCAGCATGTCAAAAGAGAAAAACACAAACGAGGTCTTCAGTGATACCAAGATGAGAAAAAGCTACAGCAAATGCTCCTTGGCCAAACCAGTGAGTCTTCAAAACATTCTGCATTTTACGAAGAACTTTGCGAATTCTTCATTTGTGCTGATATTTATTTCCTTGAGCAAAGTTAACAATCCGAAATTGCGCGGTTTTTTATAAAAGCACACTGGGAAGTCTTTGACGGACTCCTCCCCAATAAGAAAAAATTATGTCAGCCGTTGCTATGAAAACACTATGAAGAAGATATGGGGAAAAGTGGCAGAAAAAAAAAGATGGGTGCTTATGTATGAGACAACTGACTCTAGGACGATATGTAGCAAACGTAGTGGTAAGTTCGATGGAAAAAGATGGGACTGGTGAACATTTTCTCAATAATTGGTAACATTTAGAAAAAAATATTTTTTTCCACAATAAGTGAACTCTTTGCTAGATACATGAGCTTAATATGGCCTGATGGCATCCAACACGACAATGCCCTGCTCTTCATGACTGATGCTGCACCTTACACGATCAAGAATGTTAATGCTCTTTAAGCACTGTACTCAAAAATGGTGAACTTAACATGTGTAGCACATGCCTATCGTAGAGTTGCAGAAAAGATACGAGGGCAATTTATCGAAGTTGACCAACTGATTGGGTGTGTGAAGAAAGTTTTTCTGAAGGCACCATCTCGAGTGGCATCATTCAAATCGGAGGCCCTGAACGTTCCTTTTGCCACCGGCTTTCATTTTAACCAGATGGGGGACTTGGAATGAAGCATGCAACTATTACTGTAAGAGCTTCCAGGTTGTGAAAAAGATCATCGAATCATTTGACAGCAATGAAGTGACCTCAATTAAAGTTGTGCAGGAATTTATTTTTGATCCTGAAATTTCAGGTTAGTTTTCCTTCCTAAAGTCAAATTTTGGATTTCTGCCTAGTGCCATTATTTCCCTGGAGAAGTCGGCAGTGCTATTACTGGATCAAATAGATTTGATAAAGAAAGTTGTGAATGACTTAAATATTGTGACTGAAAAAGTGGGAAAGACTGTGCAAAAGAAAATAGAGCAAGTTTAAAAAAAAAAAAAAAGATAAACGCTGTGCTTAATTGCAAATCTGCTATCAGGGAAAATCTTTTCCCTTGGTGAAATTTCACCAGACTATAAACAAAGTGACGTAGTTTATTTCAAGTATGCTCCTATGGTGTCAGTAGAAGTGGAAAAGAACATTTCTAAGTTTAAAGCTTTGATAGCAGATAATAGAAAATCATGTCTTTTGAAAATCTGCAAATGGTTTTTGATGTGCATTTCAATTCTGGACTGTTGAAATAAAAACTCTTAAGTTCACCATGTCAAATTAAACTGTAAGAAAATGTAAGTTGAATTTTTTATGTATTTTCCTTGTTTTATTTTATATGGAATATCTTTTGTTGACAAAATAAAAACTTTCAGTTCAGCACAGAAACTGAACGTTAAATTACATTTTAAGATTTTTATCTCTCTTATAAGAATTATTTTTAGCAAGAAAAAAAATTTGTCATTTTTTTAGTTTTAGAGAGCATTTTTTAAACGCTTTGGGTTATAAAAGCATTTTTGATAGAGCATTTTCTAGCAATTTTTAGGTCATCAAAATCCTAGCCCTAGTAATATATGTGTTTTCGTGCAAATTAAGTGGTGTGAAGATGTATTTTGTGTTTAGTTTGATATTTAAAAACCACTTAAGGCAATAATTTACTCAAAAAGTATTTTTTCTTACATTAAATATAGTCAATGATAAATATTACAATCCATTATCAATTATTATGTGTAGTTTAGGTGTGTTATTTAATGGCTCTGTGTTGACTACGTAGGTAGTTTTGAAATAAAAGTGACAGAAGTTTAAGGTACCCGTCTACTTAACGGAAGACAGGTTTAGTTTAACTCTAATAAATTAATAATAGCATTATTGAACATAAAATAAAAACGTGAAATTTATAAAAAGTCCTTAATTTTATTTTATTTTGATCACAAAAATAATTTTTTCCACTAAGTTTTGGAAACATACAATTTACCGAGTTTTTCCCCCGAAATTCAGAACTCTGCTCAAGCCCAATTTATTTTAATAAGTTACTTAAAGTGGTAAAATAATGAATATGGGTGAGTCAACAAATCATAATAATTTTTAAGTTTTACTGTGTTTTGTGGATAATGTAAAATAGCTTATAAGCCCTTTTTTAAAAATGGGTCTCAAATCACTTAGCTAGTTTTAGTCTTTAGTAAAGATAGTTAAATAAGATATTAAAACATCAAATATTCAATGAAAATACCAAAGATAAGAAAAACTAATTTGTTATTAACATGAGTAATTGTGTGTATTTTGAAAAAAAAATGAAATATATATAAAACTTTGAGGCAAAACAATTGTTTTAAATTTTAATAAGAAACCTAAATTTAAGAAAACTTGTAATCAAAATAAGTGATTTAAATGTTAACTAAGAGATTTAAATTTTAACCAACAAAGAATCAATTAAAAACTAGTTATTCAGAAGGACATTGTATTAGTTAAGAATTCTAAATTAGCAGTTTTTATTTTTATAATCAACATAAATACCATTAAAATTCAGTATATTCACACGTTAAGTGTGATAAAAATAAAAATTGAAATAAATTATAGTATATGTTTCTAAAATACATTATTAGACAAAGCTAAGAAAGTGATAGATTTTTTTAAATTTGTGTCAAATAAGATTCTAACATAATGTCGTATTACTTTTCCACCTATATGTATTGATTTTTAAATGCTAAATTTGAATGTATAGCTTCACACGTGAGTATCTGAATAATTTTATTAGATCAATCTGAGGATTTTAAAAAATTATCAACGTGATTTTATAATGTGAAATTAAATATAAATTTCTTATTAGACACATACAAAATTCAAAATAAATAAAAAAGCATTCAACCCTTTGTAAACAGAACATGCCCAAACAGAAAGAAAACAGCATGACAAAAAAAATACAAGAAAAAAAAAGCATCAGATCACAGATAGCAGAGTAAAGCTCATCAGCAAACGAGATTATACACACTGTCTACATATGAATGAATAAAAGAACAAGATTAAGCAGCAAGCTTAATTTAAAACTCTGCGAGTATATAACATAATTAAACACAACATATCAAGCACAAAAGATTATAGTTAATTTCAAGGCTGTGAAGTCAGAGTCGTGGAGCCAGAAACAATTTTGGTGGAGCCAGTAAAAATGTACTGTCACCAACTTCAAAATAAAAACTTATAATATTATGAATATTTGATCATGAGGTGGCACAATGGCTAAGTAATTTTATAATAAAGGAAATTGATAACACTAAAGAAAAAGGAAAAATAAACTACTACGAGTAAATTTGATTAAGAAAGCCCACCTAGGGAAAGAGGAAAAAATGTGGGAAGAATCCAATGCACAAAGGTAACACCGTCTTCCTTTCTTCTGTCTTCTATAGTAGAAATAGTCACACACACATTTTAACACAAATATCATAATATTTCAGCATTATTGCCTTTATAAGATACAAAGAAGAGAGAACAAATAACAATGAATTACTCAATTTTGAATCCTTTTTCTTTAGTTTTATCAATTTTCTTTATTATGAATATACTCGTATATGATAACTATATCATTTTGATTTCATACGGTTTTTATTCTCTAGGACCAGTATTTGTAATTTGGATTGACAAATTTATTCAAATATTAATTCGCATTGTTAAAGAAACTTCCCATGAAGTCATCTGTTCTAGAGAATTTTACTGCAGTAATTTTTTTTATAGGAAATTAATATATTTTTGACATTTCTGAAGAAGTCTTAGATGGACAGTATGAAAATAGAGGAGTCAGAGTCGAAGGCTTGGTGTAACGACTCCACAGCCGTGGTTTATTTTTAAGCAAAAACTAAATAGATAATGATATATGCAATGAGCTTATTGTACTTTGTGGACAATTGAGGAAACTGCAGGTCTTAGACTAAGCAGGGCAGTGAAGAGTAGATGTTGATCAAGACGGCACAGGACAGAACAGCATAATACAAGGGAGGTATGGAAATTGAAAGGACCGCTGTTTTGTCTGTGGTAGCGGTCTTGCCAAATGTAGATCTGAGCTCAGAATCAGATGTTGATTCAGAAATTTAAAAAAAATTGTAAATGTGAAATGCAATGCAATGAATACAAAAGGAAAACAAACTTCATTTTGGAACATCAAATACATGGAAAAAAAGAAAAAAATGCATCTGCAGACATGTAAGTCAAATGAGTTGCATAATTTAAAATGATTAAAAAAGTTGTTCCATCAAAGTGAAAAAAAAATTGAATAATAATAATAAACAGTGCTGATAACACAACAGTGAATAAACACAAAACAGTCAGTCAACACATGATAAGAAAGGAAGAAAATTGTGCTTCAAACACAGCTCGATGCAGGCCTATCAAGCAAGCACTGCGCTGTCCAGCTTAATTAAAGAAACTCAACTATTCGTAAATCAGTTAGAAAAACCTGCCCCTGTGTTGTCTCTCGTATAGTGCCAGCGCCTCAATGAGCACTTTATCTCATGGGGGATAGAGTAACCTTTCTCTCCTTTGGCTAACTTTTTTTTTATCACCATGTCTTACTACCTGTTCAGGCTATACGCATATACAGGACCATATTTAGAGCCATGGAGGCCCCAGGCGATAAATAATTAGGCCTCGACATTAAACAAACAATTTTCTTTTCAGAATTTTGATATTTTCATTATTTCTTTAAAAAATTAAATTAAATTAAAATTAAATTAAAATCTCAATTCTAAGAGATATTATTTAAGGACATAATTATTGTCATTACAATAAATTATATTTGTTTAAAATCAAAAACAAAGCTATTACATATTTTGTTCTTGTTAAAACCTTAGGAAAATGAGCTAAGAAAATGTTTTCAAAATGTCATAGTCTGATGCTGTGTCCATACCATGGTCATATAACTAGATCAAGAAATGTTGATGATGTGTGTAACTAAATTAATTAAGCACTTTTTTTATAGTTACAAATGAACCCACTAAATTTGCTGTGATCAAGGTATGAACTCTCGGTTTTGAAAATTACAGTATGAATTATTATTTGTTTGCCTCAAGTGCTGTAAGAAAGTAATATTTGGTCCGAAATAAATAAAAGTTGATACAATAAGTTATAATTAATCTTTTTCAAGATTTCACCATGACTGTAATTTATAGAGCCAATATATATATATATATATATATATATATATATTCTTATTAATGCAACAGTTTGTTGGGGGCACCTTATATTTGGAGGACCCTGGGCAATCACCCCTGTTGCTCCCATCAATATGGCCCTGCGTATAAAAGATAATTACTCCAATGGGATAGTAATGAGAAAGGAAGAATTTTATAGGTATTCTACTCGCATTTGTGTAGAAAGAGAGTGGGAAACCATTTAGGAAAAACCACCCTCAGTAGACTCGACAAGGTTTCGAACCCTAATCTTCCCATCATAAGAAGGCCAGTCTAACACAAGCATAACACCTTAGACTATATAGTCACTAAAACAGGTTTTGGATAACTGTTGTCAAATTCCTATATCCATGTATATGTTAAATTGCTAATGCTGGTGAGTGGGCGAAACTCCAACTGGGAGTAATCCTTTTTCCAGTAATCATATGGAAGGATCCGAGTGTAAGATAAATCCAAAACAAGAAAATGCTGGCATAATCTAACAACCAACATTGCAATGTCATTTGCTTATCTTGCCTTTTTTTTAATAAACATGATAATGAAAAAAAATGTACTACTACATGAAAAAAAACCTGCAGTTCCCTCAAAGGTAATAAAAAAAATTGTAATTTTTTTTATGATATTAATTAATGTTCTTATAGTCTCAGCGCAAGTTACAGGAGTTATGCCTGTTTTTAAAAATAAACATTAGGTATAGAGGAAAAGAAATACAAAAAACCATAGTGACATTTAAAATACATATTTATCTTTTATAGTAAAGTACTCATTGTTTACTACCTGTCACTAATTATGCTGTCAAAAATCATGATTTTGCTATTTAAAGCAAAAACCTGTTTTTTATTCAAGCAAAATGCTTTCAGTTTAATGAAAAGATAGATATTTTATTCCAATTTACAAAAGTATGCCGCCTATATCTTTATCATGAAATAATTCTATCCAGTCCACCTCATTACACCATCTCTATTTTGAGCTAGTTCTATTCAGTCAACCTCATTACATCCTATCCCTATATTGAATTAGCACTATCTGGTCCACCCTATTACATCCTATCTATTTTAGGTCCATTCTAATGATATTCTTCCATCTGAGTCTAGGGGTGGTATGCAAGAACATTAGTGAATGCTTAGTGGACTGATAGTGTGGTCTCCAGCACACTATTGCTCCATCTTTTAACCTTTAATGATACAAGAAAACCCACGCTAGTGTCCACTATGCATCCCCTTATTCAAGTTCTTGTATATGGCCCTATCTCTTCTCATATTTATATCCTAAAACCCTACTAATATTTCAAATATGGAGCATTAATAAATGTAGGGGGGAAAAAAATTCAAGAAATAATAAAAAGTTACAAATAAAATATTAGAACCATTATGAATAAGGATTCAAGGAGGTTTTGAGATCAATATTGAGGTTAGAGATGTACTGATTCAGTACAACCAATTACTGATACTGATTACCAACTACAAATTGTAAAATGGATGCAACAGTTCATGTAATGCATAAGAATTTTATTTCACAATGAAACATTTTATACTTAAGTTGCATAATTAGTTCAATATGCCATCTTGCGGAATGTAAATAAGTGGTATATCTAATATATAATCAATAAACAACATTTGATACTACTTTCGACTCGTCCAATATCAATGATATAGTATGAATACATTTTTTTTCAAACATTCAAATTACAGTATATTTTTTGGGTTAATAGGTGGGAAAAAAATTGATATGATAAACAGCAATTACGATTCATTACCATTGGACTAATAATTATGAGTAATTAGTATCCGCATCAGTACAAATCTAAATGAGGTGGTTCTGTGTATCACATTACAAAACAAACAGTTTCAACAGATGAGAGAGCTATAAAAATCAACTTACGGTAGCCTGTTTCTTCTTACTACTGGATACCTTGGCAGCCATCTCACGCAGCTCATTACGGACATTGATAGTCTCATCCAAGGGAGAAGCAGGGGGTGGGGGCAGACCAGGGGAAGATGGGGGCGGAGGAGGAGGGCTACCCAGTGACCGGAACATGGCATCCATTTCGTCCATCAGGCTGGGCCCAAAGTCAAAAGATTTCTGTGGAGTTTTAATAGCAAAATATGTAAAACAAGATATATGATAATTAACTAAAATGACACCCATACAGGGATTTGAACCTGTTGTGCCGACTGGGTTATATGGGATCGCCACGATGTGAGTGTGTCATTCAACAATATAAAGTTCCAAACGCATAAAAAAATTAAACAATAACAAGGAGGAGACCTTGTGTAGCTAAGTTAGTAAAGCAGTTAGGGGATAAAATTGAACAAGCGTTAAAATTCCTGGGTCCAGTGTCATTTTTCAATATCCACACATCACGCCAAAAGAATTTTATCTGAAAAGACGTGTTTGTTTAAAGTATATGTTGTCTAATGAGGTGAAAGATAACAAGACAGGAATTGAGTTCAGAACATTGTTAGATTTAAGGCCAAACGTCCTTGCTACTGAAGGTTTAAGCTCTCTCGTGTTTATAATGACATAAATATTGAGTTGCGCATCGATCAAACAGAGTTGGGAGTAAACAATGAGTCATCCATCACCAAACACACAACACAAAGCAGAAATCATCTTAAACAAGGAGATTTAATTTAATTTATCAACCTTATAAAGCTGTCCGACGCAAGCTTCTAAAAAGACTCAAACTCAAGCTCAAAACTTGAGTGTGCACAGACATTCAGACATAAATGACAAAAATGTCTACTTGTGAGAGGTACTGAACACAAACTTAATAATAACAGATTGATAATGATTCAAAATTTTATTTAATATTTATGGCGTTAAAATTTACTGAGTTAAGTGAAATTTTTATAAAATTGTATATTATTAACTAAATCTCTAAATAGATTGATTAAATATTATGAATTGTTTACTATTTTATATGTCAACAACATTTGAGTTGGGTTGAAACCACTATTTTATGAATCCAAATCTTGAATTCGATTCTTCAATTTATTTACGAATCTTGAATCTAAATCTTGAAATATTTATGAACATAAGAGCAAATAGAAATATAGTAAAGTAATATTAAATACAAATAGTGACTAAAATAATGTTAACATTCTTTCTTATAGTTCATTCATATATTAAGTTAAGTGTCAAATTACTGGTCTGGCGTCTAGATGCTAAGTTCATCCTATAATTATAAATGGTTTTGAACCACCAATAAGGAGTGGTATAGCTCTTAAAGAAATTTATCTTTAGAAATTGAAGAAAATAAAAAGAATTTGAGCCTTTGAGTCTTGAATCCGAAATTTTCTCAAATTCTCGAATCTCCTTTTCAATTCGAGTGATTCAAAGGACTAGGAGTCCTATTCATATACAAAATAATTTTAAGATGTTTATAAAATGATGAAGGTCACCTCAGACCGTGGGCTGTCCATTAAATTTTCTTCGTCACTAATTTCATGGTACTCATGGTCCATGAGATACTTAGAGTTTGCTTTGCTGGTGCTGCTGTTGTGCTGAGGGTGTTGTGAGCTGCAGTCATCTTTCTCACTGTCAGACCATGATACCTCTTTGGGAGGGAAAAATGTGTTAGATATTATACAAGAAATTATTATGGTTTGAAAATTGGTGTAAAACATGCAACAAATTACAAAACATTCAGACCTCAGTGTCGATATACCACTGTGTTTCTCCATTCCAATTTTTAATTTCGATTCTTAAATTTCAGCCTTTTTCAATCATCATAATCAATTCCTTAGGATAAACATTGTTAATATATTTTCTTTTGTGTATTACTTCACAATAAAAACATAAAAGATTATGAGCCCCTATTTTAAGAATCTGAATCTCTTATTTACCTTTGAATCTTAAATCCCAGTCCGAATCATGGAAAAATATTATGAACATAAGAAGAAATGTAAATATAATAAAAAATATAAAGAATAGCCTAACTAAATGTTAACATTCTTTCTTAAATTCTATTCATTATAACATTCATACATTCCATTAAGAGTTAAATTACTTGTCTGGGGCCTGGTTGTTAAGTTCACACTATAATTATAATTGGTTCTTAACCATCAATAAGCAGTATAATAGCTCTAAAACAAATTTTAATTGTATAATTTTTTTTAATGATTTAAGTCTTGAATCCAAAATTTTCTCAAATTCTCGAGGATTTGAGGGTCCCATACCCAGTATTTTTTTTTAACTAAAATGTGTTAGTAAAACGGCCAGTTTTAATCATCATATTACCAAGATCATGAATTGTAAGTATACAAGGGAGGACTCAAAAGAAACCGGACTTTTGCTCTAAAAAATTAGTTTATTAAGTTTTTTACAAAATTCTTTCAGTCTTCTTCAAAATACTCTCAATTAGATGCGATGCACTTGTCCAGTATTTTTTACCACTGTTTTAAGCACCTCTGGAACTCATGAACTTTGATATCGTCCAGTGCCCTAAGCGAAACTGTTTTTACAGCCTCCACATCATCAAAACGCTTTCCTTTTAGATTTGAGATTTTTTTTTCGTTCTCGGGAACATAAAAAAGTTGCATTGGGCTAGATTTGGTGAATACAAAGGGTGGAGAACGATAGCCCGCCCCTGATAGCCCAATTAGCGGTTCACAAAACAGGCCGTGTGTGCGGGGACGTTGTCATGGTGAAGGAACCAGTCACATGATCGCCGGAGTTCCGGACGTTTCCTTCACACATCATTCCTCAAACGTCTTAAGACTTCCAAATAAAAGTGCTGATTAAGTCTGACAAGGGGGGACAAATTCCCAATGCATAGTTCCACGAACACCGAAAAAAAATAGACCCTTGTTTGGTTTCGAGATCATAACTGTAACACCAACTCTCATCACCTGTAATGACCTTGGTCAAAAAGTTGGGGTCACTTTCAATATGATTTTTCAAGTTCTTGCTCAAATTCAGACGAATGGTTTTTTGATCCTGTGTGAGCAGGTGAAGAACAAACTTAGCGGCAACATGTCTCATTTGCAAATCCTCAGTCAAGATTCGCTGGCACGAGCTCCAACTCACTCTTGTCTGTTCTGAAATTTCATCGATTGTGAAACTACAACTATTGTAGATTTTTTCAATGTTTTCATTGTTTCGACTGACGCGGACACTAGTGCGGTCTCAGCGGGGAGTGAGTAGGGAAAAAGGATTGTTAAAAGGGAATAAGCTGTAACAATCCTTGCGGGGAAAAAAAATGTGTATGTGCTGGGAGGAGCAAGCGCGAGCCCTGGGAACTGGATTCCAGTACGACTGAGTGTCTGAAGGAACACAGGGGATGCCCTTATGATCCAAAAGACAGTTTTCCAGTCGTATGAACAAAAAGTTAGTGGAATAATTATGAACTCTGAGGGGTTCCCTGCACCGTATGACCCACCACCTTGGAAACAAGAGAGGTGGATTTTGGTTGATGGGCCCTCAGAGTCAAGATGGAGAAAGGCGGCTGCCTTGCAGCCCTCTGATGCCATCGGGGTGATGGAGTTCCCCGGCAGAAATGGGAATAGAATAATTTAGTAAATTTAGTTTAGCTTAGTTAGTAATTAATATAGATAATTAGGGACGGGGGAACTAGGTAGGGGGTAGATTAGGAAATTCAACTGCCAAGGGTGGAAGGAAGGGTGGAAACAGAAGTATGATGGTAGAAAGTAGGCGGGGCTTCCAACTCTGATAGGGCGCCTCCTCAGGTGGTGAATATGGGGATGCCCACCTCTGCTGAGCGCTTGGCGGACTTGGGAGTGAAATCCCGGGCTTTGTGAAGGGCCCAGCGGGGGAGGGTACCGGGGGCGTAATATACCCGGGGTGTACCAAATTGAGCTAGGGGTAGTTGAATTTCATTTAAGTTAAGAGCCAAAATATGTGTTGAAATTTTAAAGAAGATTCATATTGTAATTGTGTAAATAATGTGAAAGTTATGTGAAAAAACGGCCCGGATTTAAAGATTGTAAGATACCGGGCCAGCAAACACTGAATAAATAAAAAAATGTCTCGAGATGATGAAGGGCGCCCAGAACGAGCATAATCTTCAACACTCATCTCACCACATTTAAAGTGCCCAAACCACTCGAAAACTTGTGTGCGGTTCATAGTATCCTTCTTGAAAGCCTGTTGAAGCATTTGGTAAGCTTCCGTTGCTGATTTTTCAAGCAGGAAGTAAAATTTCAAACACACTCTTTGTTCCTTTAAATCTGCCATAACTATTTCGCAGGCAGCAAACGAGAACAGTTGAGAAAAACAACACTACAATCAAACGTAGCCTCCTACACAGACACCACTTGGGCAACTGATTTGGGAAGGTCTCTTGTAGACCCACCTAGCGGGAGAGCTCTCTGCTATGCCTAGGAACGGCCCTGCGCTTTCAATTCGGTTTCTTTTGGATCACCTTTCGTATTTACAATTTACCAGCACATTAAATGCTAAATAATCTTTTAATGGTCGCAAAAATAAAAAATAAATTGCCTTATTAGTATGAATTCTGTTCTTTCCTTTCAATGCCAGACATTTCATTTGCTTGAATTTTAAAGCTAAGAATTGGATGTGAATATATAATATATCTTTATAAGGATAACCTCTTTTCACTTTATGAGGTAATTGTATTATATTTGGAAGAAGGTATAGGAAAGGTGGATATAAACATATAAAGGGACAAACACAATATGGATCTTACAATGAAAAGAAGAAAGGTGTGAACTGTGTTCTTCTTTCCATTATAAAAGCCATAATGTGTTTGTCCCTTTATATGTTTATATCCACCTTTCCTATACCTTCTTCCAAATATAAATCCAAGAAATGAGGATTGAAAATCATGATGGTAAGATATATTCTCATTACTTTTGGAGCGGTAAGAATTGAGGTATCGAACTGGATATTGTTAGTTAAGAGCATAGCTAACTAGAACAAATAAAATTTGTTATCTAATGTATTATATTAAAATGCACATAATTTTTTTAATCCAAAATTAATTAATTAAGATTATCATGAAGCACAAAATTACAAGAATTTAATTGTTTACAATGTCAATGATACTTAAATGTGCATTTCTTGCAACACCCTGCTTATATTTTTCAGTTGTTGATAGCCTGTATTTTTTGACAGGACTTCATTTAATTTGTTAATGAAATTCTTTTTCTTGAGTTTGGTTAAATCTTAACAATATCCTCCAGAGTTGAATTCATTAACAATTTTCTTCACAATTTCAAAATTTTCAGTGTAATATACAGCAGCGTCAATCCAAGTTCCCCATCTTGTAATTATTAGCGCGGGCAGAAGTAGAACGTCCCCCGCAACTTCCAGAAACTTTTTCGCACGACTTGGTACTTTGAGAAAAATATTTTTCACATATGATTTTAGTAGGTTAACGTCTGATTAAATATTGTGAACTAAGTCAGCTACTCGGTGTAAGCCATGTGCTAAGCCGGTCACATGTATAATTTATGGATACAAAATCAGCAATCCCCGCATTGCTTTGCAAGTATATGGTGCAGCATCACTCCAAACCACTGGCACCTTTCCATATAAAATTCCAGAAGGCCACAATTAGCTCAGAAATCCGCTGAAAAAAGCGGCAATTGTTGAATGATTCACTTCATCCAAAACTTTTAAAGTATGCTTTTTTTTTCGTTAGCCCCTAATATACCGAACACAAGATTTGCTACCCATCTTTGATCTTCAATCGGTTGTTTCATTCAAAGACACCCAAATACTTTGATACTTCACTTTTTCTCTTAATTTGTTTAATGTTGCTGTGTATAACTCAGAAAAGAAATTTTTCCTTAATGTCAATTCATCTGGAATATTCTGTTTTGTGTACTTTTCCAAAACATTGCAAAGAACTTCATTCTTTAACTCAGCCAATGGAATGCCAGTGCCAATAAAAGCCTTACAAAGTTATTTATTGAATTCTGATTGTTTAAGTCCAGGCCTTGGTAAATCAGTAAAATCATAAATTAACCCTTGCCATTGGTTATTCTCCCTTTTTTGGTTTTATTACTCACATATTTTCCTGTTTGGAGATGCTGTGTGACTTGAAATTTTTTGGTTGTCTCAACAGAAACTTCACAATATTTACAAAATAGCAGCCGTCCATCTGTTGTGAAATCCTCATAGTTACAAATTGATTTAAAATTACACTTAAACACTTTCTTTAAGCATCTTGAAGATGTTAACAATATTGAAACTAGTAGACAACTGCAAAGATTGTTGTTTGATTGTTAAACTTTCAACAGTATACAGGTTTTCCCAGTAAAGCCACAGGACCACTCTTATAAAAGTGATGTTCATAATTTAAATTCTAAGATGGTTAAGAAATCATGCTAGTAGAAATTTGATATGAACTTTACAAATCTGCTAAGTTACCAAATTATTTATAAGTGAAATTGCCCAAATAATCTAAATTAAATAGCCTATACTACCCATTGAGTTTTAAATATTTATTTGTGCATGCATCAAGAGGAAGCTCAAAAATGATGAGCCTACATAACTTTCGATCTTGAGCCCAAGTTTTAATGACAAGCTCAGCTCTAAGCTCGAAAATTGAGTATTGGAAGAGCCCTAATATTTATTTATAGGATAAATTTGATACTAGGACAATCTAAACTATATTATTTAATGATAGTTTAAAATTTTATATAGCACAGAACCTCCGAAATAATATATTTAAATAGATAGGCTTGCATACCACCCTGCAACCAAATTTTTTAAAACAAATGGCAGAGCCACAATCAAAAGAATGTTATTGGTTAGCTATGAATCCTGTGCTTTTCATTAATGTTCCAAAAATGTATTTGTTTGGTAATAAAGTGGAGTGTTTAAAAGTCCATATTGGGCATCACGTTAGACACCTGCATACAGAGATTTTTTTGTTGACATATTATTTAAGGTGCCGATCAGAAACACATCTAAAGCATTGTAGAATTGTTCCAAGGCCAAAAATGCATCCAGCGACAAGTGGTTTCAAATCGACAATGAAACGAGGCATGTATAGAACTGCTCACGACCCAAGACAAGAATAAAATGACCAAAATAACAGTAAAAAATCACACACACAAAAAAAGCACCAGAATAATGTTATGGCGATGACACACAAAACTGTGCATACAGTTCAAATTACACACAAAGCCAAGGTTTGTTTGTTTCATCATCCTGTGAGTAAGAGAGGTATGTCTGACACATAGTCATAGCTGACTTACCTTTGCTTAGCTCAACCTCTCGGCCAGTGAGTAATGGAGCTCGGTCAGACACATGTTCAGAGTCTTCTTGGGGCTTGTATGGTGTCACTACCTGCCGCGGTAAATGGTGGTACTGCAACAAACAGAACCAACATTTGTTTGCTATTATTGATTCACCCTGAGTCGAGACCTGATGTAAACAAAGCCACGCAGAAGTCTATGCTCTGATTTGCTACTGAACCGACTTTAATGGTATACTTTCACTAGATAGTCCCTCCTTTGTTTTATATTAAACTTGTTTTAAAATAACACTAGAAAATGATTATAACTAAAATCATTCTGTCATTTCACTTAGAAATGATACTTTAAGCTTTGCAAGCGCTATTCGAATTCCAACAAACTCCCGACTCAGCAATGAGAGACCCCATGGTCCAGTCCTTATACCATGTTAACGTCAAGTCAACAATGGTCAGTCGACATTTTATCTCAGCAGTGCTAAGTGACGGTTGTGAATGTTGAGTGCTTCCTGTCTATTTATGGCATTTTCAGAGTCTGGCCCCGAGTTTTGTTAAATATAAGACTGGCAATTTAAAAGTAATAAAAAATACAAAAATTCAGAGCGACCTACTTTGCTATGATAATGACTCTATATGGTTGCGCCCGTTTAAAATATTGCACTCATATTCCACCAATCATGTAGGTCTTTAGTGTAGTGATATGGGAATGATTCTTTACTTCTGGTCACAGTGTAAGATGAACTAATAATAGTATCATCATTCAGAGAAAAATATATGTGCAGAGGTTTAATGTTTGTAACATCTACATCACACATATGGATATTTGCCCTTAGCGTTCTGTTGACATCACGGACGTTAAGTGTCGAGAGGATTAATTTGACCTTGAGCGAAGGGCAGTCTGGTATTTGAGGAGGTATGACCTAATAGTACAATGGGTCAAGTGAGATGTGAACAATGGAACACTGGAATAACAGGGTGTGGTGCTAGTATTGTGAATGTATCTTGTGTCCCTTTTGAAGGAAAATTAAGGTGGATTTATCAATGTCGTTTTCAACAGTTCACCTGACAAATATTTTTGTGTATTCGAGATTGTTTTCTATGGTTATCCAAATATGAAATTATGTTAAAATCCTTTAAAGGAGTGCTGTAATTGTCAAATTATTTGGTATCCCCCTACCCCGCCTGGGTCTGGCCGCACGCTGTTATAGGTGCAAGTGTAAGAAAAAGATTGTTACAGTGCATATCTGTGCGAGAGGACAAAGCATTGTGCACCGGTACATTACTGGTTGTTTCACAAAGAAAGAATGTTTTAGTTTAATAATAAATTGAGGTTATGTGGTATAGAGCACTAGGCTAAATCATGGTTTAAATTAGGAGGGATAGCCAGCACACTTACCTAAGTGATACTGGAGTAGAAATTGTTTAGATATAACACTAAAAAACACATAAACACATTTTTAAGGACAAGCTTTCACTGTCACAGACAGCTTCAACAGGTCAGGAGAGTAGACTGATGAAGCTGTCTTTGACAGTGAAAGTTTGTCCTTAAAAATGTGTTTATGTGTTTTTTAGTGTTATATCTAAACAATTCCTACTCCAGTATTACCTAGGTAAGTGTGCTGGCCATCCCTCCTAATTTAAACCTTAGTTTAATAATAGTAAGAATAAAAAAAGATTCATCTAAAAAAAATCATTGAAATAGTAGTATTTATTAGAGCATTCAAATAATTGGTATTTCCTGAACAGAGATTTAAATTTTGGCTCTTTGGCTTAGTGTAGCACTATTCTACCAGTAGATCTATGCAGGTTTTTATCTATATCGGAAAGATAAATTTATTTTCCCTTTTAGCTTTCTCACATTGAGAAAATATTGAAATCATGGAGATTATTTGTCCTTGAGCTTATAATAAATCTTGACATGTAACAGATTTCCCTAGTTTTACAAGAAACTTCACGTTGACACATTGTTCACCTTTTACACTCAACATAATTTTGACGGAGCTAAGGTACATGGTCCACTTCGAACAAAGGCTGCAGCTGAACTGTCAGTCACAAAACCTTGAAATTTGGAAAGTAGAGGGAGAAAATAACATAAATCAATATCTGACCCTGCTGGTTGTTGCCGAGACCTCAGGTAAGTGGCAAAAAAAAAATGAGCCCGGTTATTTTGTAGCCACACCTCATACGTTGAAAGATAAAAATAAAATAAATTGAAAATTAAAGTAAACTTAGTATTTGTTTGGACTTTGAAATTTATATTAACTTTTGATGGGACTAAGTAAATAATATAAAAAATGATTTTGAAGAATAATTTTTTAATTTCAAGGCTTCTGAGTTGTAAAGTAACATACTCACTGTTTCAGTTGATGATTCAGTGTTTTCAGTTTCCTGAACAATGACAGCAGCAAGTAAACAATAACACATAGTTTCAATATCATCATAAATATCCCCACTCAAATAATAGTGAGACACACAGTATAATGATAGATTATAAAGCAGCACAACCTGCAATGGTAATAGTTAAGGTGGGGATGTAAGGAACATGAGAAAAGTTCAGTGTTTTTGCAGTTTTTATAGCAAACCTTTTTATGGTCAAAATAAATAAATTATTTCGAATAAATTATTGTCAAAGTCAACACCAAAGGAGATTTGACCTTCGACTTCAACTTTTCGAAGTTTCGCACACCATTATAATTTGTTTAAGTTACCAGTTATTTATAATAACTATTTATGGCTATACCTATCATTTCTCTATTTTTGTAATAACCAGATGTGTTCCATATATTAATCATTATTTATAAATGAAAATGCCAATATATAAATTAAATAACTTATATTTACCATAATGTTTTAAAATATATTTGTATGTACATCAAGAGAATACTCGAAAATGACAAGCTTACAAAACTTTTGATCTCAATCCCAAGCTTTAATGATGAGCTTGGCTAAAAGCTCGAAATGTGAGTACTCACAGAGCCTTAATGTAGGATAATTAAAACATGAAATTGGATTATAAGAGATTAGTTTAGAGAACTATTTCTTTTGGCAGGAAAGTACAAATAAGATTTAACTTTTTTTATCTAATTAATTTTGAACAGTGATGTGGGCAGTCTACGTTTACAACTGGAAGTGAACCCCAATCGAATATATGAAACATTCTCAAAGGTGAATTAAAATTTGAGTATTTTCTGTTGATTGTTTTTTGGCTTAAGAAAAAATATTGTGCTTATTTTTAAAACTTTATGTGCTAAAATAATGTATAAACTGTTTTACTGCATAAATGTTATTTATCATATATTTTTAAGGTGATAAACTAAGCTCCTATCAAAACAAGCAATTCAATTACTGCAGATGTTTAATTAATATTAATTCATATTGTAAATAAATGCTCAGAATGGCAATAGTGAACCTAAATTGAGTATTTTTGCCATCAATATTTCTATTGGCAACGTTTTGTGATTGATGAAGCCGAAATTTAAAAGCTAAGTCAAAGCTAATATTTTTCTCGAAGCCAAGTAAGGTTTCGAAGCTTTTTCATACCCCTTTTATAGAAAAGGTCATACATAAGGTAATTAAGAGTAAACAAATTCACAACCCACCTTTCCTCCAAGAAAAGAGATGTCTCCAAAGTAAGCCCCATCCAGCCCAACATGGCCAGTGTGCTTTAGATCTCCTTGTGGGACTGAGATCATATCCGTTTTCAGCCGTCGGCGGGACGAGTACACACTTTTGCTATCTAAATAGTGAATTTAAATATGATTACCAACAATTAATTATTGTTTTAATGGAATAGATAGATTAATTAATTTAAGGCAAATTATCAAGTACATTTAATAGAAAAGAGAGAGGTTAAATTCATTAGTATCAAATTTACAAAAGTTTGATCCAATATTATTAAAGAAATTATTAAAATTAGAATTTACTAAAGAGATTAAAGAAGAAATGTAAATAGTGACGTAGTTTAAATAAGAAGAAACACGTTTGAAAAAAAACTAATGATAAAGAAAAAAATCTGAAAGAATTTTGTAAAATTTATAAAATAGAAAAATAAAGCAATAAGAAAATTAATAAGCTAAGCCATTTAAATTAAACAAAAAATTGATTATATAAAATGTAAAATTATTCTATATTATTTGAACTAATCTCATTTGGGATGGTAACAAATTTTAACACACATTAAGACATTACAAGTTTCAAGAAATATAAAATTATAGTTTGATATAAATTAGTTAAGAAAATTTGTATAGATCGTTTGAAAGAATAATGTTCAATACATCTCATGCAGTCCGACAATTTAGCTAAGTCAGTAGTGTCTCTTCCTTCTGAGCAAAGGGTCCTAGGTTTGATTCCAAGAATGACCAGAAATTTATAATTAATGAAAATATGGGCTAACTTTCACGTTGATAAATTAAAAGCTGAGGACTGGATGTTGTACCCGACTTAGTCTTAAGTTAGATTATAAGATATATGAAGTTACGACAGGCCTAGCCAGCTGGTAGTGGAAAATATATGTCTCAAATAAAAAAGTGATCACATACCGCAGGCTGGAAACCGTAATAGATGTAAAGTAAATAAATATATTTATAAATATCGTGATCAAAAATTGAATGTTTTGAGTGTGGTCCACAGGCTTAGTGTTGTCTGGATGGTCATTCTCATGCTGTCCACAGTTCAATGGGACACGTTAATTTTTCAAACTGATTAGTTTATTATAGCATAATGGTCATTTTTAACATAAAAAGTTTTATTATTTATCGAGATATGTTTGAAATGGAGAAAATACACACACGTGATTAGTTGTGTTTGAACAACGGTAAAAAAAAAGCCCAGACCAAGTGTGCAGGTATGCCCTCTGATGTCAAAGCGGTATTACTCAACAGCCCCACCCCCATAAATGTGATTGCCTGGGCCAAAGGAAAGGTCTAACAAATTATGTCATGTGGTCCTAGGACCCACGTTGGTCCGTGTGGAGATTTCATTTGCAAGCATGGACAGGTATGGAACGCAGTGGGGCTCGATAACAATGGTAAATATTTATAAATTCCTTCAATATTTATAAACAATAAAATTTCTAATAAAGTGCAAATTTAACATCTACATTGCTAGACTTTGGCGTCACTTTGCTGATCATCTATAACTTAATAATGTAAAAGAACAAATTCTGAGTTTTAATTTAAAGAGAGCTCAACAAAATTCACCAAAAGAGAGGACAAATAAAAAGGGATAAAGTGTGAAAAGCCGAAAGAGGCAGAAATGTATGTATAATATGGAGAAGGCAGGGCATGCATTACCAAGAAAAAATGAACTTACCCCGTAAACCTGACAATCCACTCATTGACAAACGAGAGTTGACTGTATGGAAAGAAAGGAAGAAAGTATAAGAAAAAAAGATTGTTTACATAGATGATAAATTGCATGGCAAATTTAAAAGAGAGGCAAAAAAAAGAAGAATAAAAATACATAAAAATTACCTCCTCTGACAAATTCCCCTGGTTTATTTGAAGGAAGATTAGAGCCCAAATAGGCAACCGTATGAGCAGGATTAAATAGTCCTGTCTTTCCATTATTCAATACACCTTTCCAACAGCTGCTCACGTTTGGTAATGGCCTGTAACATTAGAAATAATATTATAAACAATTACTTTAATCCCAAGAATGTAGATATTGAAAAACAAGGTTTGTGTGCGTAAACATCAAAATGTTGAATAAAAACTTAAGTATAGGGATGTGAGAAGCTTCAAAAAATTTGAAGCTGAAGCGAATCTTGGTGTACTTCGTATTTGATTTGAACCCATGTTTGGCTTTGGCAGTCATTTGAAGCTTTGTCAACCATTTGAGGTCTAATGATTATATTACACTTATATTTTACATCAGATAAAAGTGAACTGAAATTACCTCGAGAAATAAGATATATATTTTATTGTTCTGGGTTTTAGAACAAGTTTGCTTTATTTTCTTTATTTCGATCTCGTCTCGAAAGTTAAAAAAATAATCACAAAAATTTAAAAAGTTAAATAAAAAAATAAGCAAATAACAGCCCTAAGAAATTAAAAAACCAAACCGGGAATTTATTATAAATTGCATTTAAAATGTATATGAGTTATAACTTGAGTGTTTGAATTAACTATAAGATAATCTAAAGCAAGTGCCAGCTCGAATGTAAAAAGGAACTCAATAAACTATATATTTACTTTAGTAAACACAATGTAATTTTTTATACTTTCAAATTACGTTTTGTCGTCTCGTTCTCGTTTCTCAATACTTTTTTATATTCTCGTCACGAATTGAGAAAATAGTTCTCGCATTTTTGTTTATTGTTTTTATTAATTATTACGGGACTGAGGATTGAACCCATGACCCCTAGCACAGAAGTCTGACACCTTGCCCCTAGACCGTCAGGTCACCCACATCCCTAAAATTAAATTTTTAATTTATGCCACTAAAACTGACCTATATGTTAAACCATTTTTAACATTAATAGATTTAAATAAATATAAGATTATCGTAATGCTGTGCTTAGATATTTTAATAACAACTCCTAATTTCAATACATTTAAATAAATATAAAATTATAATAGCTATGCGTTAAAATGTTTGAATATGCAATCCCTAATTACAATATATTTAAATATATATAAAGTTATAGCAATGAAGTGTTAAAATGGTTCACTACACAACCCCTAATTACAATATATTAGGGATAGGACCCTTGAATTTTTGAAGATATTAGAGATTTAAGGATTCAAGAAAATATCAGTTTATAGACTAATATTCTTAAAAATAACTTGTTTTTAAATTTGCAAGTGAAATTTGTTTTAGAGCTATTATAATTATAGGATGAACTCAACAATCAGGCCCCAGGCAAGTAATTTAACAATTAATTGAATGTGTGAATGTTATAAGGAATGAATTATAAGAAAAAAAAATTAGCAATTAGTTAATATTTGTATTTTTATTATTATTATAGATTTAGATTTCTTCGTATGTTAAAAAAAAAACAAGATTCGGACTCGGGATTTGAAGGTAAGTGGAGATTCGGATTCATAAAATAGTGGATTCAGCCCAACTCAACATTATATTCAAATAAATATAAATTTATAAGAAGGTAAAGCCTCCTTTCATATTTCACTATAGATTATTATTTATTTTTTTAGCACCGGGTCTTACTACCCGTTCGAGTTATACACTTTAAGTACTAATTACGCTAATGGATTAGGAATTGGGAAGGTTAAATTAGAGGAAGTGAACCCGCATTTTCGAGTAGGGAGAGTGGAAAACCACCCCCAGTTCACCCGACCGAGATTCAAACCTCGATCTCCCCGTCCTCAGCAGTCGAGCTCAACATGACTAGCGCGTTAGCCAACTACGCCACCGAGGCGGGTTTCACTATAGAGCATGATGGACCCAAATATGCTATCACACAAATAATGGGGGATACGTTGATAGAATTTTGATCAATATATCTCCAGAGCGAAAACTAGAGTTGGTACAAATATAAAATGAGCTTACGCTTTGTCAAGCACGGTGATGATATCCCCGACCCTGTAGCACAGCTGTTCTCGCTTGACCTTGACCGGATCCTCAAGGTACTCCTGCACTGCTTGCACCTGCTCTGGCTTGCACTGTGGAGCAACATTAATAACCAGTAGCACCAGACACATATTTTAGATGTGATTGGTATAAACGACCAAGTTTCATGAGTTGTGTTTCTATCAACTTTTACTACCTGGTTAAAAATCAATACCAAAATATTTTTAAATTTCATTGTAGCATTCTTAAATGTATTTATCCCACGAGAAATTAAAACAAAATTGGATCTTATTGCAAAATCGACAACTTTTCCTTTTATATGTGTGTCAATTAGGTTCATTTTTATGAGAATTTACAATATAAAAACTATATATAGTTTTATTATGTAACAGACAATCTTTCTTTACATTTTTTTTTTCTGCATGAAATTACCCAAAAAAGTAGTTCCAAATACATTATCATATTTTCTTCTTCTTAATATTCATGTAATCAATCATCATTTTCATGCTAGAAAATGTATTCCCTTCAAACAAATACTATTGGTAATGAAGTAAGATATGTGTTTTATCTGGAAAACTCGTATGGACAGAGTCAATAATGAATGCATGCTGAAGGAACGTGGTTTTAAAAGGAAATCCAATATGTAAATGTGAAAGAAGCATGTTATGTTGGTTTGGGCGCGTTGAGAGGATGAGTGTGGATCGAGTGATTAAGTAAATATATGAAGATAGAGTGTGTTTATTTGATTAGTGCAGTCATTCTAGATAGAGTATATATTTTATTATGGCTAGAACAGGGATTTTAGCGCAAAGGTGGATGGGAGATGACCTAATAGCTAACGGCAGGCATTTTAGTGAGCCCCTTAAACTGTAATATAAGTACTTAGAGTGTTAATATCTCTATAAGGAAAGTGTTGATATGTAGACCAAAGTCTTAAAAGAATTATTACAAATGACAAGTGTTTATGAAAATTATAAAAAAATGGCTAATGCACATGAAGTGAGATTTTTAAATATAGGAAATTAAATAAAACATCATATTTCATCAACAGTAGCACTAATGCATTTGTCAGAGAAGTTAACACCGTTTCCCCTTTCCCCTATAGAGATCTCAACCCATGGGCATGACTATCTCCGAGCTGGTGACGTGATAACAAATAAAACAAAAGAGTGAAGAGCAGCGGAGAGTAAGATAAACAGGAGACAACAGCTAACGCTTGATCAAAGAGGATGCTCTAGATATTTTACACCCCAGTGCATCTTAAATCATGGTCTTTACAATCATTCTTCAGAACCGTTTCAAAAATAAATATTGAAACATGAAATTCTAAGACTTTTCAAGGCCCAGAGCAATTTAAGGGTTTTTCCAGGCCTTGAACTGATACACATTAAAGTCCAGGTCTTTCAAGGACTGTACGAATCCTGTACATTGCTGCCACTGAACAAAGAAGTAATAGCTGCCACTGAACAAAGTAATGGCTGCCACTGAACAAAGAAGTAATGGCTGCCACTGAACAAAGTAATGGCTGCCACTGAACAAAGTAATGGCTGCCACTGAACAAAGAAGTAATGGCTGCCACTGAACAAAGTAATGGCTGCCACTGAACAAAGTAATGGCTGCAACTGAACAAAGAAGTAATGGCTGCATCCTGAATAAAATCAAAGTAACAAACCAATCCCTCGATCTAAGCCTCATAACATCAATTTTTTTTTAAGTTAAAAACACAACACAGCTACCTAAAAATTTAAGGTTGTGTTGACCATGTTTTACACCTTAGTTTCCCTTTAAAGTATTTATTTCATTCTTTCCTTTACTTAAAAATCAATATAGATATCAAAATGTATCTCAAAAAATGAAAAGAAGTTTTCCTTAACCCGTGTTCCTGTTGTATAGACCATTTGGTAAGGGAAAGCGTTGTTGACTCGTACAAACTAAGGCAGTGCAGGCTTACCTCCGGTAACATTGTGATGAGATTAGCAAACTTTGGCCTCTTGTTGGGATCGTGTTGCCAGCACTTTAACATCACGTTAAAATACTCCTTAGGACAGGCCTCAGGCTGTTCCAGCCTCTGTAATCATCAAGCGAGTCAGTTGTGTGAATCAAAGATACCACTTCCTGCAGGATGTCAATCTTAACCACAAACTGAAGTTTCCTTTTTAAAACAGATGTACGGATTATTTTTAATGTATTTGTTTATTAACATTACTACATGTGATACTATAACTTTACTCAGATAAGAGAAAAGCACATGTTAAAAAAATATAAGTACTGACTTGGAAATTGGGCTCATCGATGGCCTCCAGTATCTGATGGCCAGTGAGAGCTGCCCACGGCTGAAAGCCATAACTAAACATTTCCCACAAGGTTACGCCATATGCCCAGACGTCAGAGGCAGACGTGAATCGAAGGTAGCTGATACATTCAGGAGCACACCTGGAACCAGAATAACCCACAAACTTGGTAGGTATTCAACAGTTCAGACACTATTGTTTTACTAAAGAAACACCTCCAAAAGTTGTTCTCAAAAAAGGTTTGAGTAGTTAAATCTTAGGGATTTGAGAGAAATATACTTTATGCTTCAAAGCAAAGCTGATTCAAATATTTGAAATATTTACAAAGCTGAATTGAAGTTTGAATGTTTTGGTTAGATTTTTAAGTTGAAACAAAAGATTTTTTAATTTATATATTATTTAAACACTTTATTTGATTGTAAACACAAAATATAATTTAATAATAATTGTACAGTTTAAATGTCAATTATTTGCTTGACGTGGTATTGTAGATGTCAAAGATGGAAAAAAATTTTATGAACAAAAGTCAAAATTGAGATGCAAATATTATAAATGAAGGAAAATAATTTGAAGGTTTATGAAACATTTAACGAAAATATACTTTTGAAAAGAATTAAGACACGAATTAAGTTTGTAGTGAGTTTTCCTTGGCAATTAAAAATGTTTTTTTCCAGAACTTGATACATTTCCAAGCAATCAGGCAATATTTTATTATTTTCCAGAACTTTATAATCCATTAAGTGAATCACAATACTTCGATTGAGATAATGAAACTAGCTAAAAGTGATTTAATTTTAAATGAAAAGGAATAAGTTTAATCCCTTGTAAATATGGGTCAGTATTTTAGCTTTTATTTATAATCCATTTACTATAATTCTACCTTATTTATTTAAGAGCATATTGTAACCTGCTTTAAGGAATTCTTATTTTATAAACATTATTTTATTTTTAAATTATATTAAGTAGTTATATTTAGAACTGGAACTGGAACCGAACAAAGACATTTTGTCCATTAATCTCACCTTAAATAACACATACACATACAAAATTAGCATACATAATAAAAACATGTATACAAAGCTTTACACGAGATTAATTTTCTAAAACAAAGTTAATAAGTTTCAATGCCAATTAATAAACTCGTGGCGCTGTTTAAACAACTTACCATGCTATTGGAAGCTTGAGATTCACATTGAAATTAGTTTGATAGTAGTCCTTCCCCACCCCCAGAGCTCTTGAAAGACCAAAGTCAGAAATTTTGACCTTATTTTTGGAGAATACTAGAATATTACGGGCAGCCAAATCTCTGCAAGAGAAAAAAATTAGCACAATATTACTTCTAGAACATTACCAACCTTAGTTTACTTGGATTACCACACAAAAAGTGACTAGAAATAGTCCTTAATGTATGCCTACATCAACAGCTGACATCTGTCACTTTGGATAATTGTAATGAAAACATATGGTAATGTATGAATAAATGTGAGTGTTAACCACAGTAATTTAGGCCAATATTATTTATTTGGGTCCAGCACAAAGCTTATTTATCGTTTTATTTCACTTAAAAAAAAGTATTATTCACATCACTTTCAAAAAAGGTCTAACAGCTTCAAAATAGCGACCAACCAAATTAAACCATGTGATTGAATGTGACGAAAACAAGTTTGTTACAATGATGTACCCACGCAATGAATAAAAATATTTTATTCAGTTAAATATTTTGAAATACGATAAAAATAATCATAGATTTTTTTATATAAAAAAGACAAGTATTTTTTCTTTTACAAGTAAATAAAATGCCATGCACTATATTACATATCATAGATAACCTCCCAAAACTAAAAATAAGTAAGTACTTTACTTATATTTAAAATATTGTTTCGGATTGGGTAAAATGAAATGATTGAAAGTGATGAAATAGCGTGAGAAAACTTTAGTTTACCTTGTTTTAAATTTAAAATATAACATACGATTAAAGAAATTATCATTTATAACAAAACAGTGATCCTTTACGAGTGTTGGCAACCCAAAATCTAAACATATGATTTTTGAACTGTCATCCAGGTAAAAACTTATCATGAACAGACTCTAGGTTAGTTTAGGTCAGTATTTCAATGCCAGGTTCAGCAATAATATAACTTCGGCTTAAATAACTTTGTATTTGTTTCCATGTCAGGTCATCCTCATAGCATTGTGATAAACTTTAAGGGTGTGCAAAGTTAATTTTTTCAATTCAAAGTGAGCTCAAAGTAAATATATAAGATATTCTAGAAACTGAATCGAAGTTTAAATATTTTTTTGTTTTATTTTTGTTTTTGTTTTATGCTTGAAAAAATATTATATTGTGGTTTTTTAAACAACTTTATGCACTAAAATTACCTGGAGAGAGTTTTATTTCACAAAAGTTTGTAATAATTTGTTTTAATCTGATAAATTAAATAACTATCACAACATGCAATTTAATTACTTAATTTTTTTTTGACAAGACATCTTGTGAATGTGAGGAATGCCAGGCCTCCACCGTGGTTCGGATTCCACGTTAAACTGTAGGGCCTTCATTTCATCTCGCAATCACCCTACCATTACTCATTAGCGTAAGTGTGTATAACCCGAACGGGTAGTAAGACGCGGTGCTAATAATAATAATTTTTTTTTTCCATATGAATATTAATTTGTTATATTCAAAACAGCTCAGAATGGAAATAATTAAACATAAATGGAGTATTTTAGCTAACTATATAATTAACCGTGAAGCTTCAAAACCGGAGTTTGTTTGGAAGCAAAGTCAAAGCTGATGTTAGTTTCAAAGTCAAGTCGAAGTTTTGAAGCTTCACACACCCTTATTAAGCTTCAAGCTACACTTACTCTTAAGGCAACATTAAGGTTTGAAAATAAACTTCTAAATAAATGTGTCTAAACATACAGTAAGATTTTGGTATGAGGAAACATTTTTGCAGTCATCAATGATAACGTTTCACTATTTAATTATTGTTATTCTATAGCCGGTATTGATAATATTTATAAAAATTTACAACTCCAGATCTCACATGAGCCAATGTATGAATAAGTGAAAGTAGATCAAGTGACTTAGCTGTCAGATAGGGTTCTTTTCAATTGGATTAGCTGATTGTTAAGAAAGTCAAGATTTAAAGTAGAGATGGGTCGAATCCACTATTTCTCAAATCCGAATCTACATTTTATTTTTGAATCTTGAATCTGAATCCTAGCAAATCGTTAGAAATTTTAATGATTTACAAATAGACCTACATTACACACAATATAGGCCAAAACTGGTGCGGCAGAAGGTCGCACGAGTAATTTTACAGTTTTTATAGCATTACATTTGTTTGGCCAAAATAAATCAAATATTTCTCCAGTAGCAACATAGAGTTTAGTTTCCTGTACATGATAATATCAATAGATCTTGAATATCTATCGAGGGTGTCTTGGAATGTTGTCAAAACATTTTAAATAAAGAGAAAATGTTTTGTCAACATTCCAGGACACCCTCGACAGATATTCAACATTAAGTCTGACCAGCGTAGGAATTGTTTTCTTAAAGGCCTTTTACCCTACCAGAAATCTATTATATAGTGGGATATTGGTAGGAAAAAAGAACTTTCAGAGAGTAATTCCTACCTTGAATGGAGTATATGTTGATATTAGAATGTGCAGAAAACTAAACTCTATGTTGCTACTGGAGAAATATTTGATTGATTTTTGCCAACAAATTTATATTCTATAAAAACTGAAAAGTACTTGCACTCCCTTCTGCCGCACTTTAATTAAGATTTATTTCAATCATGCTTTCAATTTTAATAAACCCCAACCACCCCTCGTAAAATAAAGGTTAAAACTTAAAATCCAGCCAAATTAAAAAATCTAGATTCATATTATTGTTTAAAAATCAAATCAATCAAAATTTAAGTGTCTTTTAGTTATTTTTATAAGTGTTGTTAGAATGAGTCAAGATTCTAAAAAAACATGTGAAATAAACAGTTTAGGCCTAGTTATCCTTTGATCAACTTTAATCATTATTAAAGGATAATTTATTGTATTAAGATAGCAAAAATAAAATTACAAAAGGATATTTTTAATAACGACTAAAACAACATGCTTAACAATTAAATGTACATTGGAAATAGTGAATTCAATAATGCCAAAGTGTGTTTTATTGTTATTTTATTATATACCCATTATCTTTTTTCGTGTAGAAAACAAGAAATATATTTGATTCTTGCGATATATAGATTTCTGAGAATACATTCTATTTAAAACATGAACATATTTTCGGCAGGCAGGAATACATTTGAATAGTTCTACAATTACATCAATAACATATTTAAAAAAAATAATAAACTCTTAAAATCAATTTAAAAACAAATAATGAATTAGCAAGTCGTTATTTGATTCTTAAAACTCGAGAGCACTTATTAAGTAATCAGATTACCTGAATCGATTTTAAACAAACAATCAATATACAGTAGGCCAGTAGAGATAAATAAACAGTTTTATCACTGTCTGACTGTTGACAGTATTTAGTTTTCATGAAACCCAACAAAATGTCTAACTTAAGGATCGTATGCAATAAATTGGGGTTCTTTGCATAACTGTAGATAATTAAAACCAGTTGAGTAGTAAGAATTAACAGTATCTTTATTTTAATCATCACTCAGATGAGTAAACATAATATACGTCATGGCGGCCAACTTTATATCGTGTGTATTAGCGGCTGACTTTGTATCATACGTAATGTGTTCTTATTTCTGTTTAAAAAAATCCATAATTTGTTTTATTTATTTTGAGTTTCTTCGTAATTCTAATTTTGATTTTGAGTTTTTGAAGAGTTTTAATGTGTTCATTAAAATATTTACAAGATTGTTCGTGAGTTGAAAATTTTAGAAGTGAGCATGTGCCGAAACGGTCGAGTCCAAGTTTCCCATAGAGGTAGGAGGGTAGGGTACTAAACACGGAAGATTTTCAACACCTAAGAATTATTTTTTTAATAAGATTGTATTTATGTTTATTTCGTTTGTCTGACAAAATAAATATTACTGATTAAGTTGTGCTTTTCAAGTAGGCCTAACTAAGTAATTTTTTATTTCAAATTATTATGCTTTGTTTACGAGGTGAAAGATTCGACCATCGAATCCAGTAAAACACCAAATCCTTGAATCTCAAATACTTATCAAGATTCGGTGGATTCGAGGATACAAGTGGCCCATCTCTAATTTAAAGCATAATTATTAATAAGCATTTGATCAAATATAGTAAGCATCAATAAGGAGTATATAGGGAAAACCATAAAAAATAGAGCCATTTAAGTTTTCCAGTTATTTTACTGCCAAGCAATAGGTGTAGGTCATTTCTAAGCTTAAAACTAAAGAGTTTTTCTTTGAAGAATTTAAGGGAGGAAAAGTATGCTTTATTAGATCAGCTTACCGGTATTGATGAATTAATATTCTAAGAACTGGATTTAGAAGATAAACATTTCAAAACCAAATTTGGGTCTTTGTAGTCTTTATGAAAATTTATCAGGAGTCAAATGCTAATAAAAGGTTAAAACAAAGTCTCAAAGCCAGTCCAATGTTGAGGTGAATGATATGACATACCTGTGTATGAGCCTCTTAATCTCCAGATATTGCATCCCATCAGATATCTGGATAGCAAAGTCACAAAGAGAGAGGACTGGGAAACTAGAACGTAGGGATGGCTCCTTCAAACATTCCAGCAAAGACCGCAATGGAGCTAGTTCTGTTACCTTTAACATAAATAAACCAAACTAGCAGCCCCTCGGTTCATTAAAACCTCCCAAACAGGGATGCAATGTCATCTTCAATAGACCCTAACATTAGGGGTCTGCGAGCTTGGATATTTTCATTCGAGGCAAACTCGTCGGGCTTTGATGATCAGAATGATTTGTCAATTGCCACCAAATGACCAACTTGATCGGCAAATTAGCTGACCAATCCAGTTATACTAAATATTAATCATGGATGTATTAACTTAAATAAGTAGTTAGAATTGAACATTGTCTAATAAATAATTAATAAAAAGTCAAATATTCGAGATATCACACTTTGAAAATCACCCAAATTATTATCTTGAACCATATGATTATTTAGAGCAGTAAATTAGAATGTGTCATTTTATAGCAAATTAATGCACCATAATAATATATAATGTATTATTTTCCATTAAATATTCTTCTACATACCAGCATTAAGGCATTAGTGTCCAGCACAACACCATACAGCCTGACAATATGTTCATGATCTATAGCGTGCATGATGGCTGCTTCCTTTAGGAACTCGATTGGGTTGTTTTGCATACGCTCACGGCTAAGGCACTTGATCGCAACTTGGATCTGGAAAAACAGAAAATTAAATGGTTATCAAAAATTAGAGGTCAGTCACACTGATAACCAATTATGAATAAATGAAACCTAGGTCGGGGGATTGGGCAGTAAGTGAAATAAGCTGTGCTCTCCAAAATTAAAGCTGCACTAAACTAATAAAAATAGTTAAGGTATACCCACTCTTTCCCCGTCATTGGTCCACACTCCCTGCTGCACTACCCCAAATTCCCCGGTGCCCAGCTCCTTGTTCACAATGATGGCCTCAGAAGGGATGATGTGCTTGTTAGGCACCTTGATGGCTGGTTTATCCATGCCATCGTCCGGTAGCATGGCCAGCATGGAGTTCACTTGCTCCTCCCGCTTGGGCAGGATCATCTGCAATGATACAGTCCCTATTCAACAACTCAAAGGGACAAGAAGTATGCAGGAATACAAGGCTGCCAGAGACCAATTTTCACAAGAAGGGCCTCATCTGACTCCTAGAAAGTTACTCGATCTACTCTTACATATTCATACATTAACAGAGGGCTACAAAACTTTTATTCTAAAATTATCTGACTTTTTAAGGTTTTCCAGACAATATTTAAGAGAAATTCCTAACTTAACCTTTGATACCAAAAAAAAATTCTTGATGAATGGCAATTTTTCTCGTTCATTATATTGATCAGATATTTTCAAAAACAGTCCTAATGGCTACTAAACAATAAGACTCTTATAAGTAATTTTTCCAGTTATTAATGTTTTAGGTATTATTTGTGTCTATGTGTAAATGTGGTAAAAAAACCTTTTAAAACTATCCCATATTAATTCTGCATACCTAAACAAAGCATTTGTCAATATCAAGAAACAAAATGATTATATGTTTCGGTGCAGAATTAATCAAATATTTAAATTCTCTTACTCTTATTTTTTTATTAAATTCACTGAATTTTCCTCTTTCCCTTGACACACAAATATTCTATGACTTTTCCAGATGTTTCCGACTTTCCCTATCTGTGGCCACCTTGGTTAATGAGAGTGAACCACAGTTGTTGCTTTTAACATGGTCTATACTATCGATGCCTTTTAAATAACACTTATAATATAGTAAAATGGAATTTTGATCACAAAAAAAAATTGTACTTTGTAAAAGGCCCTTACTATGAAAATTCTATCTTAATCACTATTATTTGTATATTTATTTATTTATTTATTTGAGGTATTGAACGTGAATTTTCTGAAAGGACTGATTACATCAGCAAACGAGAATTTATATGGGAGCGCAAAAGAGACTGCTAATTTTGCCGGGAAAGGTATTATTTCCACATACCTTCCAGGGTCACGTTACATGCCACAATAGACATGGAACCAATGGCTTTACTTCCCCTCAGAAGGAAGTTGTGCTATGGATTTTTATCGCTCAAGAAAAATCAATCAACCTTGGCTGGGTTTGAACCCACAAACATCAGGTACTGGGGCGAACATTTTATACCAAGACCACCGAGATCGATTATTCACTTTTGAATGTTTCAAAAATTAAATTAATACACTGGGTCATGTGGGGTGATTCTGGGGTAAAATTAAAACTTTGTTAATTAAAGGTTCTAATTACCATGAAAAATATTACAAATGTAATTTAGTGAATTTAATTCATTTTTTGTCATAAAAATATATATAAATTTAATAAAATTTGATATAAAAAAGTATCTCTCATGAAAAGTAAAAGTAATAAATTTGGATGACTCTAATATTCCAACAAAGACTTTAAATAATGAAAAACTATTAGATTAAAAGTTTAAAGGCCTGAAAATGAAGTTAATGAATTGAAATTTAAAACATATATTGCTTACAACTTTGGTTATGATTTACATAACTTATAATTACCATAAAACCCCACACTTTCTTATAATTAACCATTTGATAGTAATAAAGAGAATTAAATTAGGCCTAGATGAATGGAAAAAAACAATGTATTTATCAGTTTAGTACTCTCAGTATCTTGAGTGTATTAATATGTAAACTAAAGGAAAAACTAATATAATTTTATAAATGAAATGGTTGAGAGCTAAGGGCCTAAAACCCTGACCACTTTACACTAATTACCATGAAAAATATTACAAATGTAATTTAGTGAATTTAATTCATTTTTTGCCATAAAAATGTATATAAATTTAATAAAGTTTGATATAAAAAAGTATCTCACAACTAAACCTATCCCAGAGAATGGGAGTGATGGGACATGTCTGGGGTGATAAAGGATTGTTGTGTTCACACATAATCAATGAAAGTTAGGAGAATGCTGAAATAGTGGTACAGAGAAAGGGTCAACTTATATGGGTTAACAGTTTACAAACTTTTACCTCATCACTATTGTTTGCAGTTTTTNACAATCAAAGCCCTTTTCTTAGACACTAAAAATTGACTATTAGTTTGTACTATAAATTCAATGTATTTGCTTAGCAGTGAAAAATACATTAGCATGATAACAAAATTATGGTATACGAAAAATAATCGTGCAAGTAATTTCTAACCAAATTATCTAAAGAATGAATCCGACAACTTAGCTTAGTCGGTAACATGTCTGTCTACTGATCTAGGAGTCCCAGGTTCGATTCCCAGCATGACCGAAAAATTTATCATTGATAAAATGTGGGTTCACCCTATGAATTAATAGCCGAGGACTGGATGTTGTGCCCGTCATTGTCTTAAGCTAGATTATAAGGCATATGAAGCTACCACAGGCCTAGCAAGCCGGTAGTGGAAAATATATGGCTTGAATAAAAGTGACCCAGACCACAGATTGGAAACGACGATATATATGAAAAATCTAGAGAATAAATGTTCTCACATCCAAGACGAATTTCGTTTTTATTACATCAATTACTGTATATCTTAAAGTTTATAGCAATTAATGCAATCTACAACACAAATGAATTAAGTTGTATAACCTTTTTAAAATAATGTTGTGATTAATCATTGAAACATCATCCTCATTTGCTCTGAAACTCCAACACTGTGGAAGCAACCTATTTTAACAGATTATACTCTTGCATCATCATAATCCAAAATAGTGTGTATCGCACAAACATATCTATGTTCACTAATATGGTTTTTGTAACCTCAAATTTAGCTAAAACAAAATATGAGAGATTAAAAATTTGAAATGGCAGTGCCTTGATTATCACTTGTTGGCATTAGTGGTATTTTCATATAATAATAAAATCTGTCTTTAGAACTAAACCATATACCATTAAGTCAACATACTCATCACCATTTATAGTAATTTTACATTATGTTTACACTTTTCTTTGATTCAAACAGACAAAAAAAAACTTCAAATGATTTGTTCTGGCCTAGTTTTTAATAAATTTTAAAAAACTAATCGAAAACTTAAAAAATCTAGATTCGAGGAGTTTATATATCTGTGAATAAATTTTAAAATGTCAGGCCTCTGTGTACGGCAGCTATTGTTCAATTCTCATGATAAACTCTTCATTTTATTAACATTGATTTATTGTGAAACGTTCCAATGTAAGGACACACACGTTTGGAGTAGTAGCTGTCTCTTTTCCCCATTATGTACCAAAAATTGCAGTAAAGGTATTCACACATACTCTGGCTTCTTTACCAAAGCTTCCTTAATAATGGGCCTTTGTTTTAGTTTGTAAAAGGTTGAGGTTAATATAGGCCTAACTAAATTTTTAGTTAGAAAAAACAAAATTTTCAGATCAATAAAGGGTGGGTTTCATTAATTTGTATATCCATTAAGAGAGAACCTATTAGTCATTTACTTATTGTATGTGGTAGCTTAAATATAAAACAAGATATTTGACTCGCAACAGTTTAAAGATAAAAATTTACTATTTTTTGACCATTTTGCCTCAAATTTCTGATTTCATACAATAGCCCCAAATGAGCCAACACCACTTACATACCTTTTTGAACTTTGAGAGGTAGTTCTGAGGATAATGTTTTTGGAAGAACTTTTTGAGCCTTCGCATCTCAGGCTTAGACAATCCAATATTAATCAAATCTTCTTCAGTCACATACTTAAGCTGTGATACATTCTGAACCTGGGAAATGGAGAATAAAAACTAGTTCTAAGAAATAAAAACAGAAATACAATTTGGGGAAGCAAATGCAACCAATTATAAAATAATTTCTTTCTCACATTTTGCATCACTTCATGAAACACCTTCAACTTTTGAAAATAGAAAGTGAATATATATCTCTCTCTCTGTATATATATTAGATTTACAAATAATAGATTATAGGTATGTAAAGAGAGAAAAAAGAAATTTGTAGTAAAGAATGAGAGGACGTTAGATATGAACCACATTAAAGTAACAAATAACAAAGGACAAACCCAGGTAATAGACAATGGATGTGAGACTTTTAGTACATAATTTGATATTTTTTTTGCCAAAACCCAAACTAAAGTCCGTTCACCGTAGGAATCGTTTTCTGAAATGCCTTTTTTCCTACCAGAAATCTATTATATAGTAGGATATTGGTAGGAAAAAAGACCTTTCAGAGAGTAATTCCTACCGTGAATGAAGTATAATATTAGTCCTAAGGCATTAATTCATTTTCTGTCAATGAAATCAAAATAAATGTCAAAAAAAGTAACAATAATACTTTATACAGTATATTTCCATATCAGCAAGAAAGAAGTGCATTTGATTCAGATATGTGCACTAATCCTGTAGTACTAGTCACCTGGATACAAACCCAATGTTGATTACAACAAACTCTTGGTTTCATCAGTGCACCTGCTAAGAAGGTTAAGTGTACACAGAAACCCAAAGTAAATAATGTTAAGTGGCCTTCAGCCAATATAATGTGTAAATTATAATCATATGTTTTATTTACCTTTAGTTTTTTCCGCTACCTATTAGCACTTGTTCAAGTTAAATGCATTAATTCAATACCATACACAGCGCCGTGTCTAAAAGAGGATGGGAGGGAACAGGAGGGAAGGAGGTAGTTGCCCCGGGTCTCACATTCCAGGAGGCCACATTTCCCCAAAAAATTATCAAATAAATTGCAGTTGTTATTCTAAATTTTGCATCAAATAGAGTACAAATAATTAACAGCACTAAGTATGCGCTTAGTGATAGGATTCCATTCATTCCAGATTCCTGATAACCTTAAATAGAGTATATACGTTATTTGAGTAATGTGCTGCGGTACAGTAGAAAACACCACCATTGTGCTACTGTTGTCGGTCTACAGACAACTAACAGTGCAATGGTGCAAAGATGAATTTACTTGTGCTAACTTAATTGTATTGATTGTTTGCATTTAATAAAGTACAATCGTTTAATGGGTTGATCAATATTCCACTAAACATGAGAAATTATTAAGTAACATAAGTACTAAATATGTATCAATAATTATATACAGATTAATGCTAAAAGTGAAAAACAGCTGTACATAAGGGGGGAGGTGGGGGAAGGGGGTAACCTCAGATTGTTTTGCCCCAGGCCTCACATTTTCTTAAAACGACCCTGACCATACATTAATGTAAAACAAATAAGAAAATTATAATTTTAGATAAAATGTACCTAAAACTTTGTAGAATGGGATTACACATTAAACCTATGGAAATTTAAATAAAGAGCTATTTGCAAGACAACCATCTTCTATCATAATAAAATTAATTAAAAAAATATATTAATTAAGGTTTGATGTCTCTTTAAACAATAAGTGGTGCACTTTCTATTAAATCAGGAGTTGTCATTGATTAGTCCTATCATCATCATATTATTATTTTATAAATATAAAATTATTAACTATTAAAAAGTCTGAATGAATTTAAAATGGAGATATCTTAAAGAAAACTAATTACCTTTAAATCATTCTTTATGTTTCCATAATACTGTTGTAGCTCTGCTTCTATTAAGAACTCATATAATCCTGGCCCATTGGTTGCTGCCATGGTTCAAAAAGATGAAGCTGAAAAAAATACAAACTTACTAAATTGATTTAATAAACAAATAGTGTGTGTAATGTGGGTGGACTGAGGAGACTGGCAAGATGGGGTGCGGATGTGAGTGAGTAGTGAGTAGTGAGTAGTGTGTAGGTGTGTAGGTGTGTAAGTGTGTATGGTTGGGTGGTGTGGGTGTATAGGGTGTGTAAAAAATTATTTCATAAATATTATGATTGCAAAGAGTAGCCTATAAAAATTAAATTCATAAAACTATAAACAATTTCTTGTTTTAGTTGTAAAAACTAATAACAATAAGACAATATTAAAAGAAAATATATTTCACAATTAAGTTATTTCCGATTGCGAGAGTTTATTTGTGTCGAAGTTGAACAAAAAATGTATATTTTAACCATATTTTGAAATACCATTTATTAGTGTGTACTACATAACAAAAAGCACATCCTTGTTTCTAACCAACATTAAGGCGCAGGTATTATTTTTGAACCCTAGAACCTCAAACCCCTTCATTCTCCTCATCCGAGTTCGACTTTCCCCTCACCCCTCTATTTTCCCCACTAAATTATACTACTATTTCAAGAAAATAAAACATACAACATTGGTGTCGAAGCCACTATAATGCAAGGGACAAGTGAAGTTTATATTTTACAAACTGACTCAGTTTTATAAAACATAACTATGGTATTATTATAATTTAGGTTTGTCAGTCAATTTCTCCCATTTGTCATCTAAGTTTTATTTGTAATGTTTAGTTAGTCAAATTTTAAAAACTGAAAAAATTAAATTCATTCACACAAAAGATTAATATTTATATTTAGATATGATAAAATTAATAAATTATATTTTTCTAATTGTTTTTTTACTTTAAAGTAATTGTTAAACTTAAACAAAATGTGGGAGGAGATAACCCAATAGAACTTTCTTCCAAACAAGTTTTAACTTAGTATGGTATCGTGTCTTACCTACCATCCATTTAAGTTTTACGCTTATGATAGTACTAATTATGCTAATTGTTTTTTAGACATTAGGGACGTTATATTTAGAGTAAGTGTACCCACATTTGTGTGAAGGGTTAGTTAGTGGAGAGCCATTTTGAAATAAAACACCCTCAATACACCTGATCAAGATTCGAAACTCGATCTTCCCCTCATCAGCAGTCTAATCTAGCACAAGAGTAACACGTTAGACCAGGCGCAACCCAAGTGGGTAAGTTTTAACTTAAATCCAGTTACAGTGGAACGTGACTAATTCAAACTTCCGTGGTTCAAAATCGTCTTTAATTCAATTTTTTTTTCCCAGGCCCATGAATGTGTTATTAAAGCAATGTTAAAAAAGTGTTGATTGATTGAATTTTGTTTTGGTCAATTCAAACTTTTCGTAAGTTGTAATGTAGTGTGCAGTATTGGTTTCCTACTTCTTGTTGTGGCGGCGTGTTGTCTGTTGTTTTATTTTTTGGAAACAGGAGAGGGGACATTGAAACATGGTCAGTACCCTTCTTCACGCCACTCACCCATATGTTTGTTTACACGTACAGTTCTGTACTCCGTTAGTCAAGGTTGAACCTCGAGCGGTTACATACGCTGTTCTTAAGGATATGCTTATGATGTGTGAGTTTATTTTATTTTGTTGTTTAGTTTTAGTTTTGTTTATAGTAGTACAGTACTGTTTGTGTGTGTGTATTTTGATGTCGCTGTCCAAGCCACAGACCTATAAATCATTAACCTTTGTCAAAAAAGGAAGATAAAGGAAGTTAAAAAGGGAATTCCTTTTAAGAAACTTATTTAATAAGAATTTTTGGATAGTTTGAATTTTTTTCTGGTCCCTTCAAGTTTGAGTTATCCAGGTTCCACTGTAATTAGGAATATAGTATTTTGCATAAGGTAGACCTATATGCTATTTTGTGATGAACAAAAGTTCTTTTGAAACAGATTTGGTATAAACTAACCAGAATTAACATTATCAATGATGTTTTTAAATGTTACAGTTTTTGCACCCCTTGATGAAAGAGAGTGCAACTTTTTCTCAACGAGTTTAAAGCCAAACAATGTGTGTCACAATTCCTAGTGTTCAAGGATAATGCCAAATAATCTTTCGTTTTGATATTCTGATATGACAAAAAATAAAGTAATTAAAAAAAAGTTTAATGGATTACAGTTCCCCTTCTTAAAGATATTATGGGTATGTTTGGTACTTTGTCTTATTCTTATACAAGTATGTAAAACTGGTGGCTCGCGAGCCACATATGGCCTGATTCATCATTTTGTGAGGGCCGTGGACTTTATGATGAACAAACATACGATGCGGCCAGATTCTTTTTTTTAGAAACCGGTTAGGAATATTAAATTTCAGATGACATTTGGAAATATACCTTATTTGGGGAAATCTAGTCACCAAATATACCAAATCTTTACTTTATAAACACCAGAGATTGATTCCAAAAAATTGCTAAATTTGTGCACTAAATGTGTGCAACGTTTGGAGCACATAAAATGTGTAAAAAGTTGTTTTTCTTTATGAAAAGCAACAAATACCCGAAAGATCACGGCTTACAGACAGGCGTTTATCATCAGTTAGAAAGTGAAGTCACTACAAAGTTTAAAATCAAACACACTAAACACCATTGCTGCAAATAAAAAGTTCCATGTTTCTGATATAAAAATAGAGGGTAGGGTCTACATTAAGCCTATATAAAGCATATATATACTTTTTTATCACCGCATCTTAATATATACTCTTAAAATATTATTTTTGTATTAGTAGGAATTTTTTGAAATACAGTCTCTCCAGTATTTACAATTTTAAATTTGACCCTTATGATTAAACGAGATTGAGTCACCCACAATTATGACAATTATTAAGAATTTTTTTTATCTATTTGAAAAATAGTTTTTGGTGGCTTTTTAGGCCTAATATTCAACAAGTTAATGTTAGAAGTTGTTTGTATAGTATAGGCCTACAGTTTGAACTACCTTCTCCCTGCACACAAATGCAGGTACACTTCCTCTATATTGAACATTCCTTGTATTTAACTCAATATTTTAGTTAGTACATATGTGTATAACCTGAACAAGTAGTAGAACGCGATGCTAAAAAACTATAAATACTTTATAGGCTAATTTAGTATTTGTAAGGTTTAGTTTTAATATTTGTATGATCACCCAGCCTAATATAAATCTAAGTCTAGGCTGGTGCCCGGATTTATAAAACGTTATTAAGGTTAATAGGGCCTAATAATAATTAACATTTTCGTAGTGCTACTTAATCTCATGTGCGACGAATTTTTTTTTGTAGAGGGTAGCCAAATGAAAGTCCAGGGTTAGGCAAAAGAACTTTTTTGTACAGGGGGAAGGCAAAAGACATTATCTCCAGGTTAAGTTAGGATGAATAAAAAAAAATATGGGTAGTAAGTGTTATAAAAATATGCTAAAAGGGAAAAGTTGATTAAAAGATATGTTAAGAACTTTAAAAGAAATTGAAGAATAATAAAGCAAATTTATTTTTTAAATTTATTTGAGGTAGGCCTAAGCGTATTTAAAGTGCACTTTCTGAAACAACTGATTATATGAGCACATGGGAATAAAAGCAAAGAAAGACTCAGTTAACCGATGAGACTCAAATTTTGTGGGAGAGAGTAATACAAATGGTTAAAAAAAACTGTTGAGTAAAAGTTTTGGGGTGAGTTGCCTTGAAATACCAAGAAATATCCACTATACTGTGTGATGCCGAAGCTGTTACAAATTCACAACTCGTCACTTACAATGTCTGAAAACGGTGATGAGCTGGTAGCATTAACTCCATCAACGTTCATACAAGAAGTTCATATTCGATGAGAGTCAACTTGGACAAAATTAAACCCACCAAAAGACACATATCAGCAGCAGTTGAGGGAAATGCTGAGATGAAGGTGCAGATCAGAATATTTGGGCCAACTTATATAGCAAGTAGAATTAACGAAATAATATTGACCTATTTCTGTTGGAGAGGTCTTGCTGATTGTAAAAGACAAGAGCAATTGGCTGGAATGGCCATTGGCATTAGATTGGGTCTTATAAACTATTCCTGGGCAAGATGGTGACATCAGTCGTCTGACTTAAGACTGCTATTTCGGAGCTATTGAAACCTATTGAGAGACTCTTACTGTTAGGGGTGCCTTCTACAAAAGCCCTTCACCCGATGCCTCAACAAGCAGTGGACAAACTATTTCTATTGTTGCAGAATGAGGAGAGCCGACCTCTGGATATGGGTGTACAGCAAGACCACAATAAAAGTTGTACCTTTGAATTTTGTGACAATTTGGTAAGCTGCCTTTTGCAATTCAAGGTGGGAGTATGTACAATAGTGAACACATAGTCTTAGGTTTGTTTATTCTTGATAATGATTGTTAGATCGCTGGATTTGCACTACGGTGAATCAAGAGATTTTGTAAATAATTTCTTTCGTTGGTTGTTATAAAACGAATTAACTCAAATACTAGCAAATGTTTAACATTAAATGAGTTAAAATGTCTTGTGCTTCTATATTTGAAGATACAATAGTAGTTTAAAAGTTAGGCCAACATTATATAGAAGTGTGTGTGTGTAAACACACACATCATACCTGGATTTAAACGTAATATTAATAACTCCTCATAAATATCTAAACGAATGACCACGATTTGATAATTTAGCCTAAACGACCTATGTACTGTCAGGCTTAACATTGCAGTATTAATTTTTTTAAATACTTAATTTTATGTTGATTAACTCAAATAGGTGAATGTTTTTTGTATCTTAATAAATATGAATACAAAGTAGTTAATTTAAAGTATTAACAATCATGGAAAGTAGGCCTAGCCTTTAAATTAAGAAATAAGAAGTTTTAGGCCTATATCGGGATTGTTTATAATTAATTATCACAAGATTGTGGGGGTCAATAAACGTTAGCATTTAGATTAAGTTTAAATTGATAATATAAAATACTTACCAAATAAAAATAGCAAATATTTCAATTCAAATACTTTTATCAAGCATATTTGTATAACTAATCTTAAATTCATTAATGTGTTACATATACATACAAAAGGTAAATAAATACATCGTAAAGTACCTATTTATCAAAGAGCATAGCGTACTTATGTGAGGAGAGGCGATAATGTGAATAAATTGTCAATGCTTTCGACTAAACGAAACCAAGATCTGTCTATGACGAGATCTAAGCTCTATCTCTAAAAATAAATGGCACGACTCAATCGTATAAATATTACCACGTACAGTATCTACATTCACCGCCCAAATTTTCTTCAGTGATCTTTATACTATACTGGATGAACATAAACACCCCTTGCAATGGACCAAATCGTGCCACTAATGTCTGCTTGCGAGAGAGGTGACAGATTTAACGGTTTATTTCACTATTCTGATGCCAAAACGTGTGTCTAATATATAAAAGCTTTTTTTTTAAAAAAAAGTTATGTATTATACCCGCACTGGACTGAGGACACATTGAAATTAAAGAATGTGAAATTCAGTTTTGAAGGTAATATTGTAGACATAAAGGAATAAAATCTTTAATATATTGGAAAAGTAGCCGACACCCATTGTGTTTAGATTCTCCCAAGACTACAGTACATTTAAAATTGGTTATTAGCTTAAATAATGGTTTCAGGAACAATATTATATTTATAGTGCTATAGCTAAAATAAAAAGGTAGCTTCAAACTTAGTTACATTCGTTTGAATGAAAAACTTTGTGTAGTAGCTTTACATTCAAACTATCATTTAGGTTGTAAGGCTCGTATGAAGTATTACTATACTACAAAATAATAGTTGGCTTTCAGCCTAAATATTGCTTTTTGATATCATATTATGTTTAATGTCCGTTAACTATAGTAAATAAGGTCATTAAAAGCCTGATTACTTTCGTTCGAATGACCAACTTTGTATATAAGTCTTAGGTTCAAACGATCATTTAACTTATAGGCTTGTAGGAAGTATTACTATTTTAGCCTAAATCGACTTATTTAAAGAAACAATGTTTTTCATGTCATTGAGTGTTAGTTGAAAGTCATAATAATTAACTTTAGACCAGCCTAGTTATTATATTAATGACTTGTATTATAACCATATTGTTTCACGCACAGGTGATAACTACTCACTACAGCTCACATTATCTTTTTCATAGCTGGCTGGTGACTTTTATGTTACCAGCCCAACATACACTAACTTCCCTTGTACATTACTTATAACACCTCCCCTTTTCGATATATTTTAGGTTTTACAATGCACCGTCCACTTCTGATTACTACATATTTATTTACATCATTTGCTTTATAAATAGATGTATTGCTTCGTTCTTCAGTCACAGCTGCGTTATCCACAACAGATTCTTCTGCATAATGATGGGGTTCATCATAAGTTGTATTTCTTGCTTCTTTCAAAGTGTCATTAGAGCCATCTGTTGTATTTTGTAATTCACCCTGGTAATCAGCATGAAATTCCAGAGTTGCTTGTGTTTAGACTGCCTAAGATGTTTCGTATTTCGACGCAATATCTTGTCACACTAATCAATTATAATGTATGAGTGAGGAGCCTCATGTTTATGCAAAATCAGGGCTGGCTCACATATTTTACCCTTTAGTACAACAACTGATTGACCGTCTTTGAAATCAACAGGCTTACGGGGCGCTCTTTTGTCATAATGTGTTTTCACTTTGCATTGTTTAGCAACAAGTTGTTCACTCACATCAGGTACTGCCTTGAATTCCATTATAGTGCACTGGGAGTTTGTTCTTAGGGTTCAATCTTTCATGGTATATATAATCTTCTCTCAAAACCAAAGAGTGCATAGATTCAAATCTATCCATTTTATCCACCTTCCCCTTAGATTAAATGTTTATAGCCTTGGTCTTAAGTAGTCATAAACATTATTTTTTTAAACATAGACTTAGATTTATGTTTCTTTGGGGCGTGTCTCTATTATTATTTTTTATTCATATATATATATATATATATATATATATATATATAT
>CABFOW010002457.1:89660-100996 GCA_902141385.1 Timema californicum | reverse complement strand
CTCCTTCCATCTGCTAGGAGCGGGCTGTTTCACGGATGACCTTTAACATGGCCGTCAACAATCTCTAATAATCTCTGGTCCAAACTGTACTAAGAGACGCGCCCATTCAAACACTCAACAACAACAGCAGTCCCCCACCCCTGGTCTCCGATTGGAAAGAAGGTAGCCAGTGCCCAAGTTCCGTTTCCTCGCCCGCCTAGAAGCTTGTGTATCATTCCCCGCCATGTTCTGGTTCTTTCGTTTCCCCCCTTCCCCCTTTGTCTTCCTTCTTCTGTGACCTGTGCTTCAGCGTATAAAAGTGTCCGTGTGAATGATGAGCCACTCTGAGACTGGCTCTGGTTATAGCTAGTGCAAGCGAAGGCGAGGATAATAACAATGTAAGCTAAATTTCCTTTTTGGCATAATCAAATGTATCAAATGTTTGGCATAATGTTCAAAATTCTCTTTCGGCAGTTAGGAACCATTTCTTAAATCAATTGACTTAAAACTTGGAACTTTCATTATGAACTTTTTCACTTAGTATATGTGTCAAAGATTAATGGAATTAAAACTTAGGACTTTGACTAAAGTTGAAATACCTAATGGTAATGTTTATATTTCTTTTGCACTTGTGTTTATTTTGAAGAGTAACTAACTTTAACTTTAAACGTTGACTCTTACTATATGTGTCAAAGATAAATGGACTTAAAGTTTATTACTTTTAACTAAAGTTGAAATATCCAGTGGTAGTATTTCTTTTTCACTTGTGTTTATTTCGAAGAGTAACTAACTTTAACTTTAAACGTTTACTCTTAGTATATGTGTCAAAGATTAATGGAAATAAAACTTAGGACTTTTACAAAGTTGAAATATCTAATGGTAATGTTTATATTTCTTTTGCACTTGTGTTTATTTTGAAGTGTAACAAACTTTAACTTTAAACATTTAACTAAAATAAACAAAAAAGTGTTTAATTATTCTTTATTGGTATTTAATAAACAACATAGGACGATGCATTTTGTTCTTACTCCCTTTTTTACGTTCATCCTTAGGCATCACATGGTAATCAAAGTCTGTAAGATAATCTTTTCTGAGGCATTGTTACGTTCTGGTTAAATGGTATTTGTTGTTGAGGTAGGCCGTGGGGAACTGCCCGCAGTTCTATATTGCGTGGGCATTGCTGATGTTTTCCCCTTTTTTGGCAATTTTAACTTACTTAGCACACTCTTTCAATTTGTGTATTGTTATTATTAATTTCTTTTGTAATTGAACCATCAAAGTTAGGCGTTAGGGTAAAAATATGGTTCAACTAGACGAGAAGCTCTTCTGAAACTTTGGGTTACCTTGAGCAATTGTATCAGATAGCGGGAGCTAGTTTTGGTCTGAGACGTTCAGATATATGTGCTTTGAGAGAGGTCTTAATAAAACAACCCTTCACCAGTAAAGAGGTTCCACAAAATCCTGAAAAACACACTTATTGCTTACCAAGCGAATCAGAGAACGTGAGATTCAGTGGCATAACACCCGGGCCTGTAGAGCCAAGTGTTTTAAACCCTAAGTAGGTATTATTTAGTTAAGTTTTAAATACATTTTCTTACCTTCATGCCATAAAGCATAAAGCTGACTCACTGATGAATCTCTCAACACTCGTGGATGAGCCCACGGCATTCCTGCCCCCATAGCTATGTAGTGGACTAGTTAGAGGTCCGGGGTCTAGTTGCTTCATGAAGGTACTAGTCATTGGTTGGCATGTTTTGGCGTGAGTGTTGAGTTTAACCTATGTTTATTACATGTGCAGTGGTGGGTGAGTGCTGAGTTTGACTTGAGTTTATAAGAAAATGAAGCCTTTTAAGTCACTTTATGAGAATTTATGTGGTGCTCAAAAACAAAAGAGAAAGGTATATGAAAAGGCTATTTCAAAATTAGTAAAAATAAATTTCGTTTTTTGCTCAAATGTGTCTTCTACAGAGATAGGTGAGATAAGTGATATTTCCAGCTCTATTTTAGTAAACAATTGTGAAAATGATATACTTTGAAACATGAAAATAGTGAGCATGGTGTTTCTGAATATGAAATAATATAACATAATAATCTTTCTTGTAAGGAAGAAAATAATTTCCAACAAATCGTGCCAACTTTTCAGAATTTTTTGACATTGGGACAAAATAATTTATATTTCACCATGGGGCTTGTAAACCTAAAGGAACTTTTCCAGAGATCCCATCATTCTGTCTGGATAGAAGGTGCACATGACTGGCAAGGCTTGTAATTAAAGCATAAAACTTGTAATTCACATCTAAAAGCATGTGTTGTTTTCAAGGTATGGAAAAGAAAAAAACAATAGATGTTATGGAGTTTGAAATAAGGAAAGAAATGAACAAATGGAAACAAATACTTGACCATATTGTTAATGTTGCTCTTACACTAACAGCATCCAACCTTGTGTTTCGAGGTCACAGAAGAGTTAGGAAACACTAACAATAGATTTTTTTTAGTTATTATAGAATTGCTATCTAAATATGACCCTGTACTGGAGCAACTTATAAGTAGGCCTAAGGGAACTCAATTCAAAATGAGTTAATCCAACTTTTATCGAAAAAGGTTGAAAACGAAATATTAACTGAAATAAAATCTGTAGAATTTTTCTCCATAACAATAGGTACTACACAAGATATAAATAAAAAGGACCTATTATCTTAGGTTTACCGATATATTACTATTTTCAAAGACTCATTCGGAAGGCCCACCGAAATAAAAATAAATTAAAACTTTTTTGGCTTCAGAGAAATAAAAAACCAGACTGCTATTGGATTAGAGACAGAAATTCTAAAAGGGATTGAAGAAAAGGGACTGTTGTTGTAAAAATGCCGTGGGAAAAGTTACGACGGTGCGGCAAATGTGTCCAACATTTGTTATAATGGTGTAAAAACAAGGATTGAAAAAAAGAGAATAAAAAAAGGAAAATATGTTCAATGCACAGCATACAATTTTAATTAGTCCTGAATGATGTAGCATCATGTGTTCAAGGAAACAAGTTTTTTATGACATTGTTGAGAGGCTATATGTTTTTCAGCCAAAGAAAAAAAGATGAGACCTCTTGCCATTTTTACATTCACTATAAAAACATTGACCGACATGTTAGTCATCAAGAATTGACTCAGTGAAAGCTTTACGTTACATATATTCAGACATTATGAAGGCCATATCTAAAATCATATTGCGATCTAAAAAACTTGAGCCAGCTGAAGCAATTGCTTTGAAAAAACTAGAAAAATTCAAGTTTGGTTTCTAGGTTGTACTAAAAGCAAAATACTTGAAGCTATTCACTTGGTTTCAAAACTTTTTCAATCAAATTATGTTGATCTTGTACAGGCATCAGCTCTTATTCAAAATGCTGATGATACATACTCTCTGATTAAAGGAATAATTTTCAAGGGGCAAGACAAGGGGTCTGCAATTTCTCTCGCAAAGCAATGGGGTTATTGACACACACACATGCACACACTCTCTCTCTTTGAGAATCAAAGAGCTCCTAACTTAAAGAAACATTTCGATGAGTTGGCTCAGGATGAGCGATTGTCAAATCCAGAAAAGTGTTTCCAAACAAGGTATGAAGGAATGAAATATTCGAGCAGTTTGTTTACATTACTTACTCCTCAATTTCTGTCAAATGCATCTGATGAAGATTTGAATAAGAAAGCAGTTCAATTCTCAGTGGAGTATAAAGAAGACCTGACTGATGAATTTCCTTCCCAAATAAAAAGCTACAGACTGCTTTTATGGATGAGATAGAGTCCAAAACATTAATTTGGGAATTGGCTGATCTGTTTCAATAGATAGTTACACCCTGACATCTAGAATTTTTTACCTTTGTACAGCTTTTCTGCTATTCCTGACCTTACCAGTGACTGTATCCACAGCTGAGCAATCCTTTTCAAAAGTGAAATTAATAAAGAATTATCTGCGCAGTACTATGTCCCAAAAAAGACTAAGCAGTCCTAGCATTTTAATTGTAAAGTGTAAAAAAGCATTACCAATTTGACATAAGTGAAGTGGTAAAAACGTTTGCATCGCAAAATGCCAGCTGATCACACCACTTTAAGTAAAATGAATTTATTTCTTTGTTGGAGCTGGTAAGCAATTTCTTTGCAATGCCATTCATGATAATAAATGTTCCAACTAACTAATAGCTATTTAATATAACAAAAGGAGAATTGAAATAAATTCTGTGGAGAGATGATAATGAATGATTCTAAGTAAATGAAAATGGTTATTGAATTAGTAATCATACCCTATAATGACTGTTCAAGTTATGGTTATGCATTTAGTAATAACTAAAAAGCTAGCCAAGTAGTTTCACCGGACTTTGTTCACATTGTCTTAATGATGATGACCTGACAATGTGGAGAAGGCTAGGTGAGAGTACTTGGCTGGATTATAGTTAATATTAAATACAAAACTGTGGTTAAAACAGTCATTATAAGGTATGATTAGTAAATAATTAATTATTTAAGCTTATTCATTATTTCTTATTACATGTATTAAGGTAGTTGGGTTAAATGACTTAGCGCAGCGAGGGCCCAAAAATAAATATGGCGGGGTGGGGGAATCTTAATCTGTTATGCCACTGGTGATATGCAGACCTGACTTGGCTGTAACTCGCCTTTAACACATCCGAACATGCGAGTCAGTGAATATTATTATTATTATTATTAGCACCGCATATTACTACTCGTTCGGGTTATATGCACTTACGCTAATGTGTAATGGTAGGGTGATTGTGAGATGAAATGGAGGAACTACAGTTTAACGTGGGATCCGAACCACGGTGGAGGCCTGGCATTCCTCACATTCCCAAATTGTGATTAATACACGTTTTCTCAGAGGTGAAGGAAGGATTCGGCAATCAGATAAATCTGTGCCAGGACCGAGGATTGAATCCCGGACCTCTAGCACAGAAGTCCAATCTGAGAATAAATCCGTTTGAGCTGTTACTGGGGTATGACCCATTACAGTCAATTAATCTACAGTGGAAGATCTTACTAGAGGACTGGGAAGAAAAGCCCATTCAAACATCAGTGCAACACTAGTCTGAGGCACTAGAACGTCAGAAAAAGGCACATGAAGCGGTAGCCAGATGGTACAACAACAGGGAGCCAGTCCCGTATAAAGTAGGAACCCAATTGTTGTGAAAGATGCATAGCTTAGTAAAGCTGGAGAAGGGATCACTGCTAAACTTGACTTCAGGTGGTCCACCCCTGCGCCAATCGGTTTTCTACCTCGGTCACTGTAGAGCTAGCTGGTGGTCTCCAAGTCGGGTCATCTTACCTGGAAAGCTCATGTCAACCAGTTGATGCCGTGCCATCCATTCAGGGCTCCAGTAGGTTTGTAAGGGGGCTTAATCTGTTCCTCTTTCAAGTGAGTTTTGGCATTTTGGCTGGGAAACTGATAATTTTGGAATGTTTTCTTTAGTTTGGTTAGCGTCAGACCAGCGATATGTATGGAGGAAGCAGAGCGAATGTGTAATTTAGTTCATTAGGGTATAGTCTTTAAGTAACCATGACATTTATTTGTTGCAATGAGTGTGATCCAGTGGCCCCAGAAATATTTATTGTATGTATTCGTATAATCATAATCATAATTTTATTTATTTTGTATGTTTACATAGGTTCAGGTTATACACATATGTAATAATTAAATTAACAATTTACAGATGAGGAAGGATGGATTTAGAATAAGTGTACCCAAGTTTACATTGAGGGAGAGTGGAAAAATATATTTGGAAACCCAACCTCAATACTCCCAACCAGAAATCTAGTCCAGATCTGCCTGTCATTAGCTATCTCATCAATTACGTAGAATTAAGTATGCTTTTGTACAGTTTTGTATATATATTTTCTTTTCAAAAAGAGAAGTGTGTACCAACTGTTTCACACCTGTGATATTGTTATTTGTGTGTTGCAGTCGATGGAATTTTATGTGCTAGTGAAGTTACGGATGTGAAGAGCCGGAGGAAGAGTGGAGCTTTAGAGCAGAGTCTGGTATTGAGAATGGTATGGGGCTGGTCACTCGCTGTGGAAGATAGAATTGTCAAATACAAAATAGTTGTTCAGTGCTAAATAATACAGTGAATAATAGTAGAGAAAAGTGTTTGGTTGTATTTGTCAAATGTATTGTAGGCCATAAAAAATATTCAAATATGTGTATGTCTCTAAGTTTTATTTTTTAACATTTTAACAAGTGAATTGCTCTTATTTGCAAAATAAAGTAGGGTGGCTATTAAGTGTTAATATTCAATTTATTGAATTTTTCTCTCAGCCATGTGACATAATACACGGTGATTCACTCGGGACTGAACACTTATTTTTTATAATATAAGCTATGTAGAATATAATATGAGCATGAAACATGAACAGGACGGACAGCCTAAGATGATGGAGGACAACATACAGGATGTGAAGCAGTGGTTATTGGCATCCCCAAGAAAATCCCTTTGGAGGTTATCCAAAGAGACTGGATGATCGTATTCGACCTGCCAAAGAGCAGCCAAACAGGCAAAGATTAAGCCGTACCGTATCATGGCTGTGCACAAGCTACGGCCACCTGATTTGGCAAAGCAACTGGCTTAGTGTCAATGGTTTTACAAATATTTCACTGAAAACCCCACCCAATTGGACATAACATGGTTTACTGATGAAGCATGGTTCCATTTGTCTGGTTATGTAAACTAACAAAATACACAGGTGTGAGCCACTGATAATCCCCACGGTATCCATGAAGAGCCATTGCATCCAGCGAAAATTGGTGTCTGGTGTGCGGTGTCTCATTGCCATATCATTGGGCCAATCTTTTTCTAAGATACGGTGAATAGTGACCAATATTTGGAAATATTTAATGAATTTGTGAATCAGTTAGATGATCAGGAACTTGCAGATGGCTACTTCCAACAGGATGGTGCTACTTGCCACATCTCCAATAGGAGAATGGCAGAAATTCGCAGTTTTTTTCCAAGACAGGATTATCCCCAAAAAACTGTGGCCATCTAGGTTTCTGGACCTGACACCCCCAGATTTGTTTCTATGGGAACTTTTAAAAGGCAGTGTTTATGCCAATAAGCAAAGGTTAATTGAGGAATTGAAAGAAAACATCAGATGTAAAATTGCTGCCATCAACGTCGCTACGCTACATCACACCAATATGGAGCAATGGGTGAATATGTGTCTGGACGCTGGCGGTGGGCACGTCCAGTATCTTCTGAAACATTATTATTTGTCATGGGCCAGGGTACATTTTACAACTTACCCTAATCAAATGTGACTTTCCAATCATGAGTTAATTAAAAGAAATAAGTGTTCAGTCCCGAGTGAATCACACTGTACTTGCTTACCAAGTGGAAACACTTCTATTTATTCATGAACCTGATTTGTTCTGTTACATCACTGTTCAAGTAGGTAAGAAACAAAGAGTCTGGTCTAAAACATTGTGCGAGGTAGTGGTGCGTATCGGTACAGGACTGGTACAATCATCACCATCATCAATGGTGTATAGCCTTTGACCGGTTCAGTTTAGTAAAATGTCTACTCTTACTCGTTCCTTCCACCACTCTTTATCCCATACCTGCTTTCATTTGTTCTTCTCTTCTCACTACCAAACCTTGCTTCTACCTGCTACTCCCATCTTTTTTCTTGGCCTCCCTTATACTTTTACATTCTCATTACATGATCATACTTTCTCTGCCATACTTCCTCTACAACATACTTTCCCAGCCATACTTCCTCTACTACCTCACTCCTGCCCAAACTGCATTCCAAAACCTGTTTATCCTTGTGACAGCTAGCATGGTCCTTACAAACTTCATTAATATGGTCTTTACTGCTCTTGTCTCTCTTGCATCTGAAGTCCATGTTACTGCTATATATATGCCTATGGGTACAAAGCACACCCTATATAGAACTTCCTTAAACTTCAGGGTCACTTCTCTTCTCCGTAGAACCTATAAAACAATTCCCACTGTTGCATTATTCTTATTAGAATCACTCTACTTTCACCCTTCGCCTCAATAACACTTTCCAACTATTTTACAATTTGTTAACCATACTTCATCCAACTTCATAGCTTTACTAGGTCTTATCCTCATCGCTGTCATTACTATCACTTCACTCTTAGTAATATTAAATTTCATTTCACACTTTTTCACTTCCTCAGTCCATTCCTTTAGTCGTTCTTGTACTTCCTCTTCCTTATTTCCCCCTGACTCACCTATACCATAAAGTCATCAGCAAACATTATAGCTTTCATACTTTCCTCACCAAATTTGCCACTTTATTTACGGTCAAGTCTATTACCACAATAAAGAGTAGTGGTGAGAGTGCTCTCCTCTGCTTTTGTCAATTTTTTATTTAGTACCACTCCATTCATTTATTCTTCGTCGCAACACAACTCCTGTTATCCTCATACATAATGATTACTCTCATCACAACTCCTCTTTTAATTACAGCCTCCTCCATCGCTTTCCAGACTTTTTTCCATCCACACTATCATATGCCTTCTCCACGTCCATAAATACTATTACCAAGCACTTCACAAATTTATAGCTTCTTTACATCAGTTGTCATATAGCAAAGATCAAGTATATTTTATCCCTCTGTTCCTTAAACCCATGTTGTTCCTCTCGCCATCTTCATTCCATTTTGTTTTTATTTCATTTTCCAGTATTTTCTCATAATCCTTGCACAATGGCAGATCTGCATTATTTCCATATAATTCGTTCACCTCTTCCTGTATCCTTTCTTAAAAATCTGTACTATAATGCTTTTCTTAATGTGTCCCGGTACCCTGTTCTCCTTCCATATCCCTCTCAGAACACTATATAGTAATTATATTACTACTTCTACCACAGCTATTATCATTTCCACAGTTAGTTCATGCACACCTGGTGCTTATCCTCGTTTCATCCTTTTTAATGGATCATCAACTTCTTTCCATGTGGGACCCACTCCCTCCTCTTCTGCTTCACTCGCATTCCTTTCCTCTTCCAGGTAGAGTGTATTCTCAAAATATCCCCTTCATAATTTCTTCTCTTTGTCTATTATTATTAGCACCGCGTCTTACTATCCGTTTGGGTTATATGCACTTACACTAATGTGTAATGGTAGGGTGATTGCGAGATGAAATGAAGGACCTACAGTTTAACGTGGAATCCGAACCANTGTTATTATTATTATTATTATTAGCACCTTGTCTTACTACCCGTTCGGTTTATACGCACTTACGCTAATGTGTAATGGTAGGATGATTTTGAGACGAAATGGAGGACCTACAGTTTATCGTGGAATCCGAACCACGGTGGAGGCCTGGCATTCCTCACATTCACAAGATGTCTTGTCAGAGGTGAAGGAAGGGTTTGGTAATCAGATAAATCTGTGCTGGGACCGAGGATTGAACCCCGGCCGCCAGCACAGAAGTCTGACACCTTACACCTAGACCACCAGGTCACCTCTTTGTCTATAGTCATCATTCTAAATTATTGTATTTTCTCTCCCCTCCCTTAACCTTCTTTATTTTATTTTCTCATAGATTCCTATACCCCTATCTCCCTATATCTGCCACCAGCAGAGTGTAATCTCGATCTAAAGACAAATTTGGTATCACCTTAACGTTTACAGCCTACATTTTAATCTCCATGTCTATAAGGAAGTTATCTACTACTGACCTTTGAATCTTATCTCAACTGTACATTGGAAATTTATGACTTTATCTTACCTTGTGTGTGTATGTGTGTATATATATATGTATGCATACTCTCTCTCTCTCTCTCTCTCTCTCTATATATATATATATATATATATATATATATATATATATATGCATACTCTCTCTCTCTCTCTCTCTCTCTATATATATATATATATATATAGAGAGAGAATGCAAGTCCAATAGTTGCCATGAGGTGAATACAATATTAAAGAAGCACTTATTAAAAATATTTAATATGAATTATATAAAATGCATTTTGTGATATACAACCTACTTATAAATTTACCTTGAATGAAAACACACTTGCAAAACTTGATCCTGACTGGTCAAGCATTCCTTGATGTTCATATTTTTAAAATCAAGTTTCATCCTGTCAAAACCTACAAATTATATATGTATTTCAATTGCTCAAACTGCAATAAACAATACTACTACATTATTCGAAAAAATTATATCAATGGCTCCAATGGAGTGGAAACTCCAGCTGGGTGCTTTGGGCATTAATTTTTCCCTAGAGCTATTTTACATCTAATCTCCTGGTGTCAGAAATGCTCATTGAAATTTAGAATCTACATTCTGAGTTATTAAAATAGTTTAAGCTGTAACTAATTCAAAAACAACAATAGGATACATAGAAAAAAAACACTATATAATTTGAATTCAATAATCAAGAGGAAATATTAGTTATAGTTTAACCCATTCCTTGTTATTAATCATTTAATTAGGTAATTGAAAATTTTAAAATTAGTAAACTACAATTTAAAAAAGAATCCTTATCAAATAATTAAAATAATGGTTAAATTATATTTAAATAATTTAGAATGATAACAACAAATACAATTTATTCAACATGTTTACAATGATATACATGTAATGCAAAATTCAAAACTTGTATAAATCAAGAAAGGTTGTATCAAATTGAAAATTAGGAAGTATCCAGAATAAAAATGTATGCAAATATCTTGTCCTTCTTGCGTGTAGAGTTATGAAGCAATGATTCTTCTTGTCTTAGGATTTCATTGGGGATACATGCCAGGGCTACATGCGGTTTCATTAGCATTATTACAGCATGCAACATTCTGCAAAAAGTAAATAAGCACACCAAGAGTGTATAGAGCGAAAATATAAAGTTAATAATAGGGAGAGTAAACCTAGGAAAACATGCAAAACCAAACAGTCCTATATTTTTTAAATACAGCAATTTAAATTCAAAGTGTTTAAAGAAACTAAGATGAGCACAGGGAACTTTAGTTGGTAATCTTTAATTCACAAAGTGTAATATAGATTGGCACTATGAAGATGAAACTACAATGCTTTTATATCAAATGTTGCAACCTGGACCAACATGATTAGTGTTCTGGGACACCTACTTATTAATGTAGCCCTATTTAGTGTTAAGTTCTGAAGTATATAGATGTATATATATAAAAAAAACTATATACCTTCACAAAAATATCTCTCAAACACACAGTGAATACAAATAAATAAATATGCATACATGCACACCACACGCGCGCGCGCACACACACACACACACACACACACACACACACACACACACACACACACACACACACACACACTCTCTCTCTCTCACACAC
>CABFOW010002457.1:0-89515 GCA_902141385.1 Timema californicum | reverse complement strand
CACACACACACACACACACACACACACACACACACTTTCTCTCTTTCTGACACACGTTTAAATGTATAAGTTAAATAGGTAAATTACAATGAAGGTTTAAACAAACCATATATATTTTTAAGAACAAGAGTTTAGAATAAGTGTCAATAAAGGGATTTTAAGACCCAATAATTTGTTGGTAGATTAACATTTGATGTTGCGTATTGATACAGCATGCATTCACTCCAAAAACACTTGTGCTCTCAGGACACTAACAGTCACGTTAAAAATATGACACACGCATTAACAGCACTATTTAGATAGTTCCAAAGAACACTTTCCCATCCCCCGACAAGAATCAGTAGAGGGATACTTCTGCAAAATTGACATTCCTGTTAGATATGGTTCTGAGTTAGTGTAGTTGAAGCACTTTTCATAAGTATTTCTAGAACCCCATTTATTTAACTCTTTTAAAGTCAATTCGGACACCCAATGTTGCAACTTGATTTACTTGAATTAATTTACAATTTCAAGATTTTAAAGATTAAATATATTCAGAATGGAAATTATTTCAAAAGAAATCATTTTGAATTCATTAATAATTAGTAATAAATCCTTTTGTAAATTATGATGATGACAATGATGTACAAAAATATAGGAGTTTTAAAACCAGTATTATAATACTTTAAACATGAATTTTAAAATTCTCATACAATAACAATAGACTATTCAATTTTCTAGAAAATAGGTTTTAGATATTTTAAAATTTAACAAAACATGATTTGATCAGTCTAAATTGGATTAATTAAAGATGTAAAGTGATTACAAGGTTTTAATATACTTAGGTGATAGTTTTAAAAGTAATACAAAGTCCTGGGTTATTAGTGCCTGGGAGTCTCTTAGAATAATTACTCATATTCTGTCTGATGATTTTAAACTTAAAACCACCAGACAGGATTTAACCCTAAATCACCTGGAGATTATTAAATAGATGGCAAGCTAGTACTTTAAACTGATGCCCCAGTCGGAGCTAAGTAGTAAATGTTTGGCTTTGCAATATTAAAACTATGAGAATAAATTTGAATCTGGTATTTATTTTGTATATAATTCAAATTAAAAATATAAAATGTAGTAACAGCAATTTATGTAGACCCTTTAAAAAAAATTAAAGCTTCCAAATTTGATCTTATTATGAATGCTATCATAAGTAATGTTAAATTAATTAAATTCAGAATCAAAGAATTACAATACAACTCGGTTTGATTTTAAATTGAAATTAGTTTATTATTAAAAATATTAATTTTATATATGCAAGAAATATGTCAATTGATTTGGTGATCCAAGAAAGGACCAATGGTCATATATTTATGTAATAAAAACACAAAAACGTTATAGAAAAGCGCACAAAATAATTCTCAATGATTAGTTGTTAAAAAACACAGGAAGTTAAAAAAGAACAAAATTAAAATGTATGCATAAATAGTTTATTTCACATAAAACATGTAATTTTTACATAAGTTTAAATATCAAACATTTAAATAAAATTTCTTTAGTGTGAAATTATATTTATTAAACTTGTAATAAGCAGTAATAATGTGCTGGATATTCTCATTTGCTTTTGTTGTGTTTCTTTTTTGTCTTAAGATTTAAATACATCCCTGCTTGAAATTTAGGTAGGGTTTCTATTAACAAATGTTCTGAGTCGAACTCATTTTTTAGATGTTTGTGGTAACTATCAGTAAAATTGGTTTGGAGAAGGCTTCTTTGGCTAAAAGTAAGCTGGAGATGTACAATCTTCAGTAATAGAATTGTTCAGAATATAGTTACTCTATTTAAACCTTTTTCCTTTACAAGTGTTATGTTAATTTAAATGCCTCTAAAACTTCACTCTCATCTGGGCATGCTAAAGAAAAGTTCCAAGATCTGATTTACAAATCATCAGATTATTTTAAAGTCCTATCCATACAATTGTTCTTAACCAACTTTGTCCCAAATGAAATTTAAAGCATTTAATTTCTACACTTTCAAAAAACATTTTTGGCAACATTATATGTTGGTTTTTTGAAATCTAAAAGAAGATTTTTGGTAGAAAAATGTCTGTTCGATAACCACTGCACAGTTAACCAAATTTGTTCATAGCAAGCAGTTGTTTTACTGGGAAGAAGGCAGAATACTAGTTGTAAATAAGCATAATTATTTAAACGATACAAATTAAGACTTATATAGAATGTCCTATCTCCTAATATAATATTTCTATGTTCAACAAAATGGTCCAGAATATTTAGACACATTAAAAATATGATACTGTATTCCACAAAACCAAATATTTCTTTTCTTTAGATGTGAAGTGTAATATTACGTACTTTTACAAAGGCTTCATTTATTGATTTTGGAATTTTCAGGAGTAATTTACGCCTTTGTTCATATATTGCTTGCCTTATACCAGAGACATATTTGTGACATAAATTTATGTTGTGAACTGACGTGAAAGCAATTCTAATAATCTTGCTAGACCTCTAAAATGTATTTTCAACTGCTTTCCTTTTGCACGCATTTCATATAGAGTCCTTTAGTAGATGCCTGTCTTATATATCTTGTCGTGATTATGCTATTCATAGCAATTAGTATTTCTGCAATTGTACTATTTGTTTGCAACACAGCATTACACTTTTGCTTCAAACACCCCCAAGAAATATTTAACACAATTAAAACATGAAATTTATGACACAATTATGAAAGATAATTGATTTGTTACTATTGTTTTAGTTTTTATAAAATTCATTGCAATACTATACTAAACGATAGTTCAACAGACACTGAATGATTGCTAAATAATTTTAATACTTAGGGACTGAGTTAGAGATAACATGTTTATATTGTCTTGTTTAAACTTTAACCTAGTGTGTGCTTTCCTTAAAGAACAAGTTAGATGTTTTTGTATGCATTCCTTAAAGTACAAGTTAGATGTTTTTGTATCCATTCCTTAAAGTACAAGTTAAATGTTTTTGTGCGCTTTGCTTAAAGTACAAGTTAAATGTTTTTGTGCGCTTTGCTTAAAGTACAAGTTAAATGTTTTTGTGCGCTTTCCTTAAAGTACAAGTTAAATATTTTTGTGCACTTTACTTATACACCAGAATTATGAAAATTATCTAATCCTGTGCACCTTTGTATAGTATAATTTCATTAATGTGGGTGCGTATTATTATAGCTTTATGCACAAGAATGTTTTATGGGTTTGTGCATTATCATTGTCAAGTACATTATACCTTATATTGACACAAAACCATAAATAATAATAATAATAATAAATGTTACTGAATTAAAAGTCATCAAGTAGGAATAAAATATTTTACTCTAGAATTATAATATATATCCTAATTTATATCAAAGGTATTATTAAAATATTTGTAAAATTATAACAATACATCTTATGGCAAAGAGCCTAAAAAAATTAATGATGCATTACACATTATTTATGACAGATCACCATACTTACAAAACTTGTGTTAAGTATTCAAACAATGTAATTATTTATTAATTATGTTGTTAGTTGTGTATATAAATTTGATTACAAGCAAGGATGAGGAAACTAGTTATAAAGTTTTACTTAAATGAAAAGCCTGTTAAAAATTAGCTTCATTATAAAAACTATATCAATCTCAATGAAAGTCACAAAAAACATAACACCAGAACCATAATGATGAGAGTAAATTTTTAAGTGAAAGGAGAGTAAAAAGTATTAAACATTTTGTGTAGGTGTTTAAAATTTAATTTATGATACCTCAATACCAATATTATAGTGTTGTTAATTCAATGGCAGAGCTCTCCTGAGGAAGCATGCAAACTATATACATTATTTTAGGTGTGCTGCTATAAAGCAATATATATGTACAGAACAGTGTGAATTTATAAGTGACCAAGGATGGGCGAAATAATACTTAAGTGTGGCTAGATGTAATACTACATATAATTTTAAAATAATTGGTTTCTGGAAGTTTCTCTTCTTACTACATATAAAATTTGCTAATACAATTAAATTTAATATATATTGGTGCCCACTGTCTACCCTGAAAGGTACCAGAATTACTTTGACAGATTACATCATTAACCTATGTTATAAGCTGTAGTATTGTGGAATAATGCCAAGGTACCTTACAGGGTAAAAAAGAGTTCAACTTTACCTGATGAAATTATGGTAAATTTTACTAAACATGTTCCAAATATAGCAAGGACATTTGTACAGGTAATATTACCACATAGAAAAAATATTTTATACTAAAATTATAAAATTAATATAATATTTTGCATTAAAATAAAAAAATATTTGATAGAGAAAAATTAAATTTAAACTAGATTACATTGCTAGATCTTCTATAAAAACACCCAATTAAGCTCAACGATCAAATCATGATGAAGATCATCTTATTGAGCAATCTCACTACATAAAATAAAGGATAATATATACGGATTCATTTATGGTAATAATATACAATTCACTGGTATGTATTAAGTATTATTACAAAATAGATTGTTACTCAATTCTAAGTGTTTTAAGATACAATATCACAGACAATTTTAATCTTAGATGATTAAATGATTTTTAAACTTAATTTAAAGTCTACAGAATATAATATAAAATATTTTTTGAATATACACACATTATTTTCATAAAAATTAACTGCTATAATCATCATTATTGGTTATAACAGTACAATTTTAAATGAAAATATAAAACATTGAATAGCACATTTTCAAGTTAGCATTCAACATTTAGGAATGTAAAATATATAATAAATTGACTTAATCGTTTCAGGACAAAATTAAATTCGCCTTTATTCTTCTATAGAAATTGATTAGTGAAATTCTATAGTACATTATAATTCTGCTTTAAATAGGTACAGAGAAGAAATCTATTTTTTGATGTGACACAATTCTTACAATTAAATACAGTAATAGGAATGCAAATTAGTATTTTTAATAAGATTAAAACTACAAAGCAGTTTTGAAGGATAATTCTGGGTCAAATCCAGGCCAGTCAAAATTGATAAATTTAAATCAATTTTGTAATTTCTCAAAACAATCTTATTTAGGATAATCCTCCAAAACACAATGTTTAAACACTTTTTTCCAACATTTTCTCAAACCTGCAATTTACATAAACATAATTGTTTTAACTTAAATAAAAATAAACTTACAAGACTAGAAGATCAATAGTCTTAAGTAATATATAATTTAGATTTATTTATTGATTATTTAGATTGTGTAAAATGCAGTTATTTTATATTTCATTAATACAAAATCTCAACTTGTGATTTTGTTGTTGGATAAACAATATGCCAAAGTCAGGTACGTGAGGAGACATTCATTATATTCTATGATAAATTCCAATTCCAATATAACTCTTTTTAATTTATTAATCGGTGTGAAATATAAAGATTTTTTAAATTATTGTTTCACTCTTTCGAAATACTGTATTTCTTTGATTTTATGACACTTTTTTCCCCCCATTTGTATGTTTCTAAGAACAAAGTTCATCTTAGAATCAAAATTCTTTTTTTACCAATGCTCTCAATGGCTATATATTATGGGATAGTGAAAATAAAGATGGCTCAGAAGAATCAGTCTGTGAATGTGAAGTGGGCTCTGATCTTGATTAAGATATACATACACACAGAGCACCGTTTGAGGTAATAATTACACTAATGCGTAAGAATTAGGAAAGCCTAATTTAGAGAAAATGCACCTACATTTGTGTGGAAAGTGAGAGTGAAAAACCATTTAGGAAAAAACTCAGTGCACCCGACCGAGATCAAACCCTGATCTCCTGTCTTTGGCAGTCTAGTTCAACATTAGAGTAGTGTGTTAAGACTACGTGGGCACCAAAGTGGGTCAGATCAATAATGACTCCTTAGAAAAATCATACTGATATTGATTAAGAATGAAGTGATGAATAGCATACCTACTGATAAATAAGGTACTATTGTTGTTAGTAAGTTGAATTCTACCACAAAATTATTTCTTAGATGAAGGATATTTTAGCAATTTATTTTTGTTTATTTTCTTAGAATCAAAGACTTTTTTTTTGTTGGTGGTACAGAAAAATTATGGATGTGTCTTACAATTGATAGTGTAATAAAATCAAAGAAATACGGTATATGCATTATACTCTATACTCTATAATCTATAATAACCATCAATGCATTGTTATTGATTTTGAAAGATTGTTTTACATGGCATGACTCTTACACACATGGATGAAATCAATATTTGAAATGGTTTTACTCTTCTACAAAATTTCCTTTTTGTATTATTCACATTGTGGTGAAACAGAGTTCAGCATACAATAATGGTGGTACATAAATACTAAGTGCAATGTAAAATCTAGTGAATTTCTTTTACAACACATATTTCTAACCCTCTATACTATAAGTATATTTACAAAAATGGGGTAGAGCTGAAGGTAGAATTTCGAGGAAATAAATAAACTTTTGGCTGGAAGAAGTGTGGTAAACAATTTATGTAAGACTACCCTCAGAAGAACTGGGAAATACATTATTTTAACACCTTTGTCCAAATGACTTTTGCCAAACATTCGGTTGAATACATATATATCAGGTGTGGTTGGTCCAAGTAATCAGCGAAGGCACTGCTTAGCCACTTAAAGGAAGATAAAACGTTATTTTAAGTTCGCAAATATCTTTTAGATTTCAAACCTAGTAAATTTTATAATTTTAGCAGCATCTTTGATTAAGCTCGTTATTTGTCATGCGTGACGGTAGGTTAAACTCGGGCACGAGGACCTACTGGAAGCCAACTCAAACCTGGTTCTAAAGCAATAAAATGTCAGGAGAGATGGAAGGGAAAGAAAAAAGGGTGAGGCAAATGTTCCCGGCGGTTTTGGTCAGTGTTGGTGCATGCAGTGTCAATTTTACATCATTTGTGCATTCAGGACTGCTCTAATAGGTCTTGAGTTACATTATTCAAGTAGCTAATCAACATGGTAGTTGATTAATCTTATATCACTAAATTAAATAAATTGTTAAAACCCAAATATAGAAACAAGCCTTGGACATTTTTTACCCCAACCCCACATCCAAAGCTGCTTACCCAGCTCCCAAGACCACCAACCGCTACTGATATATATGATTTTAATATCAACATATAATCAACCAAGAACCCGAGGAATATATTTTCTAATAATTTCTAGATATCTAGGTATGATCAAAATCCCTCGAAATAAACTTAAGATGGAACTGGTTTGGCCTACTTTGCAATATTTAAAGATACTTTATTTGGATATCAGATTTTGGTTCTTACATGTCCCTTCTTGTGAAGTATTATTCAAAGGTTTAAAAATAATTTAATGTTTAATGTAGGATTGCTCGCAAAACATTGAGTGCAGTTCCGGCAGTGCTCAAATATTTTGTTTATGGACTGGTTACTAAATGCTTCAGTGTGCTGTGTAGTTTTAGATTAAAAAAGATTATTAATTACAAAGGTTATCCCCATTGCTTCAATACCTTGACTTTGGAAGGGGTTAACCTTATGCAAACACTTGAACGTTTTATCAGTGCTACAAACCAACAAAGATGCTAGTCTTAACTATTTGATTTTTTACCTCAGTTTGTGTATCAATTCTTATCATAGTCTTTGTTCTTATCATTGTCATATTTAGCATAATTGCACTACAGAAAACATTTATATAAATCTTTATGCTATCAAGAAATTGAATAAACAAATAAAAGGTAGATTCACAATGGCTTCTAAGACTCATCATAAGAAGTACCAGTGTACAGCTGGAGGTACATAAGATATTTTCATACAACAATAAGTTTAAAGAGCTACAAAATTAATATTTTATTTAGCTATGCAAGCATACTTTGTTTATTAATATTTCTCATTTATTGGAGAGTAATTTAAAGTTCAAATAATTTACTATCTTATTCAAAGCCAGTTTTAGTTTAGAGATTATTGAGCCAAGTTCCACTGTGGACCGGTTAGAAACATTATCATACTATATAAACGTTGAAAACAAAACAGATTTGCTATGTACCTTGAATGTGTTCACTCTAACACTAGTAGGCTTTATCAATATAATTAAAGTCAATATACATTTTAAGGAATTTAGAATTTAAAACTATTTAATAACCAACAAAGTCAAACTGTTAAGTTATTTTAAAATCGTGAATCTTCAGATGTTTCTAGATGCTTTTCTTGAGGAATGCTGTCATATATGGTTTGGTTATTCTCACTTCGATGCAGAGTTGCACTATATAATTCCATAAACCATGAATAACTTATGAAGATAGATAGTGCTTAATGTGGTTTTAAGCCTACTAAAAATGTGAAACTTCCATAAACCATGAATAATCTATAAAGAGAGATAGTGCTTAATGCGGTTTTAAGCCTATTAAAAATGTGAGACAAGTCATCAACTCATTTATATCTGATAAATTAACTCTTTTAATAGTATTCATTAGGTCTTGATTTGAATATAAATTTTTGTACGTGGGCATGTGAATATTTTTATATCAAAATCATTTATCTTCCACACTTCTTATAATATATTGAATTTCTGTATAAGCTTTTGCATGCATGGTCATTCAAATGAACTTTTTATTTTTTAATTTTTTAAAGATCAGTCAAGATAACCAAGTATGAAGCTCATATTTAACAAAATACCCTTTGAAAGTGGAACAATGATATTCAGTGAAATAAAATTACAAACTGGAAGCTATTCAGTGCACATAGACTGGTATGTAAAAGGTCATACACAAGATATTTAAATTGTGATTTTCAATGGTTAGCTATGTAATGACTTTAGCACTAATATACATTTTGGAAGAAACTCATCAAAATAAAGACAAGTCATGGAAAGTGAAGTGTATGAATTTAAACTCCTTAGAAATATAAAGGTTGAATGAAGATGCACTATTAATGTCAGTTTAATTTTGCAAGGAGTCTACAACATCAATTTTGAATATATAAAATATTTTCAATTGATAAAATGTGTGTGTATCTAAATTTTATTTCTATTTGAAGTATACTTATTTATATCCCACCTACACTGTATGTAAGAAAGAGCTAGAAAAAGTTATCAGAACTTCTCTTATGTGTCCATTAGTCAAACCACATGATCTGCAAGACCATATCTTGATTTGTTGTCACTTTTGAGTCAAAACTTTCACAACAAACAATTTGTTTTTAATTATGTATTAATTTTATCAGATTTTTCATTATTGAAAGACAAACTTATGAAAATAGACATCTACATGTTTCTTTTTTGTGGAAGCAGCATTTGTGGTTCACTTAAAAAAGCTGTACAAATGAAAGATTCTAAAAAGGCGAGTTTTCTTAACAAATTAACCTTAAGAAATGAAGGTAGTTGATGACATAATACAAATCGTCTTATTTTTAAAACAATATTTTGTATGGTTCTTTTGTCAAGTTATAACAAGATATTAGTGTGAATTTATTATTTAATGTAGTATAATTTCTTGCTGCCCCTAATGCGAAAATAAAACATGATGATTTTATTATATATTTTGTTCTTTCAATTAGTTAAGAAAAATACAATTTTATTGTAATGTTTAGAGAAGTGTTATTATAAGTGTTTATTAACACTTTTGAATGATAATCTAGTAGGCTTATTACTAAAAAAAATATATTTCCAAATAAGTGACTTCCAACCAATGTTTGTAATGAACATCTTCTACAAGCAGTCAATTATTATCACTCCTATAGTAGATGAACTAAGAGAGGTGAAAGATTTTAAAAATTTAAAAATATTATAAATAATAAAATACCTGGTTCAAAAAATATAATATGTGCACTTAATAACGAACATGCTCATGCGCATGCACATAGTAAGATTAAGCAATATGATTATTAACCTTTCCAGTGCAGAGTTAAAAAAAATAATTAAAGCATACAAAACACTAAGCTTAAATTTAGATTAATAATTAAAATGGTATTAAATATTTTACCTAAATATAATTTTAGGTTTAGTAAGATAAAATTACAAAAATGTGTATGTTCATGACTTTAAACCAAATCAAAACCAAATATGGTTAAACCAAGTGATAACTATTTTTTTATATAGTATAAAGTAGGAGTTTAAAGTGAATTCGAAAAATAAAAATTTAATATACATATAATATTGATGGAATTTAAAAATGTTACTGAAAAGATTAACTGATGTGAAATTAATGTCAGTTTGGTTATTCAAAGGCATTAGTGGTTATCTTCCTGTGGGTAGTAGAAAACACAAGTAAAATTGGTCGAAAATTGTATTTTTTATAAGATGTAAATCTACTATGAGACTAGTTTTTAGTCTGACTAAGAAGATGAGCACCATGCAATTTAGCCGCAGAGTTGGAGTGAGTAGGTCGAGACCTAAGAAGAGTACTAGCATCTGACAAGGTGTAAGTCTCAGGCTCAAAAACAGGGGGATATTCCAAGCCAGGATAGTCAGTAGGGGGAGGGCTATTTAAGCAGGGGGAGGGTATAGGGTGTGGAGGCACAACATGACGCATTGGTTTTTTACCAATCATGGATATTCCCATTGTAGGCTGAAAAACAAGAAACTCATCACAGAAAGGCTATATTTAAAATTAAGAAAGCCTTTAAATAAGATACATATGAATTGTAACTAAACAAAAAAACATAAATGCAGAATACTGAGGGCACAATAGTAAGTTAGAACACCATTTTGTTAATTTATGAATTTGTACATATTTCTAGAAAAAGAATAATATTTCAATTTCTATCAGCAGCTTGTTTAGTTATTGGTATAGAGACAGAACAAATTATTCCATCTTTGGTTATTATTTTCAGCATCAGATAAATAAACTAGTTTAGTCTGGAAGAACATTACAAAGAATCACTAATCACAATAAAATAATAAAAATGCACCAATGATTTTTGTACAAATGAAATAAAAATAATAATTGTAAGCTCTTAAATAATAATCTCATTTTAATATCAGAATGTTCTATTTTAAAATGGCTCTAAACACTAAATAAACAGTGTTGTTTTGTTTACTTATATTATCATAAGTTAGTTTTACACTTGTGTAGGGTTAAGCTTTTAAGAAAATGTGAGGCCCGGGGCAAAAAATTTGGATACCCTCTTTGTATGCTGGTTTTTCAGTATTATTATTAAGTCGTTATAATACATACATATATATATATATATATACGTACACAATACTTATGTTCCTTAATAATTTCTCAGGTTTTATGGAATAATATTATTATTAGCACCGCGTCTTACTACCCATTCGGGTTATATGCACTTTATGGAATATTGATCAACCCATTAAATGACTGTACTTTATTAAATGCAAACAATTAATACAATTGAGTTAACAAAAGTAAATACCTCTTTGCACCATTGCAGTGCAACCCTACTTGTATGCATTGTTCATTTGGTAAAATTTAAAATGATAAATATAATAATATCAGCTTGATCTCTTTTTGTGCACCACACCTTACTACCCATCTGGGTTAATCACAGATTTACACGGATAGGGCAGGGATGAGGCAAGTTCTTGGGTGATTTAAAGGATTAATCTAATGTCCAAATACGATAAAAGCGAGAGCCTAGTTTGTCATTTTTTTTCTGCCATTTAATCTGCTGGGCTGCACAGAATGGACTCAGGGGGCTGCAAGAGGGTTTTATGTTATTTTAACAAATGATCTTAACGTAAGCCTAGTGCAACCACACTCCTCTATTGTTAAGTTTTTAAATTCTATGCTAGACTTATGATTCCAAAATTCAAACTATTCCACCAACAAATAATACATTAGATACATAAAAATTGATAGATCTAATTGTAATAAAGCCACCCATAAAAAAAGTCGTATGTTAGACAATTTGAACTCTTAAGGTACAGAGGCAACATAATGATCTTTGCACACATTATAGTTAATTTAATTTCAAAGAAAATTAGAAAAATTATTAGTGAATACAAATACTTTGATCTAAAGAATTTATATCTGACTAGACCCTTCCCCCTCCCCCCACCATTATTATTTTCAACACACATATTGAAGAATCATCATAAACTCTACCATAAAATATGAGTGACTATTGACATTTTTATAAGGAATAAATTAAATTTTCAAAATAAAATATAGCCTATGTTACTCGCTGATAATGTAGCTTTATATTGGTGAGAGAATTTTTAAAATTGGTCCAGTAGTTTTTGAGTTTATCAATTACAAACAAAAAAACAAATCTTTCCTCTTTATGATATTAGTGTATATTTTAAGGTTTTTAACAAATTCTGTTTTTTTAAAAGGAAAATACCCATTGATGAATAAAATTGAGTTAAAATAATTAACACAATAAATTATTTACCCTGGTTGAGCTTGGAAATAGATCATACCATTGAAAACCATATTGAATTAAAAAAGCATTTTTTTAAAATCAAGGCTCGAAATTAATAATGATTTTAAATACTGCAAAAATAAGGCAAACTACTTAGTAATAAGAAAAAGTTAATGGACAAATCTAGAAGAAGTGCATATTAACAATCCAAAGTAGCTTTGGAATTATCTAAGAGTTCAATGTGATCATTTATAATAAGATTACCTAAGTTCAAAATTTTGATGAAATAAGTATTTCCTATCAGTGTGTAGTGGTATTAGTCAAAATTGTAATGAAATGAATAGTAAGAGCAATGGGGATGCAGAAAAAATAGTCCAAATAGTCCTTATAGCAAAAATATGTTGTAGGGTGATACTATCGCCACCTTGTTCAGTAATGGAAAACAAATAAACTCTTTCTTATAATTATCCTCAAATATAGAACACAAAATTTTCAAATGGACTTCAATTGCTCCCGATTGAGGTCATGGACTTTGATTAACCATATGAAAAGGATAATTTTTATGCGTTAACATTAATTCCCTTTTCTGGTGAGGTAGGTATAAAAGGGGGTACATGAGGGAGAGATAAGGAAATAAATTGTGAAAGGGTGATGTGTGAACGCAAGACAGCCAAGGTTAGCTTGTTTACCAATGTCAAGAAACTAGGAGTATATAATAAGTAAGTTATTTAGTTTTTAACTATTTACCAATGTATTAGCGAACAAGACAAACAATAGCGTGAATCATTAGTAACATTAATTTCACTTTGAAGTACATTTTAACTATCCCTAAAGTATTTTCTTTTGTTTTAATCATCATTTATGACTTACCTAGCAGTATTATTATAATATGTCATCTTAATTGGAACTAATGTAAAACCTAGACAAATATTTTTTTAGTACCACATCTTATTAACTGAATACAGAAATTGAACACTAAGCACAAAACCATTTCAGACTAAGTGTTAAGAAAACTATCATTAGCTCACCAATGGAAGGATTTTATCAGATAACTCAAAAAGTTACTTAAGAGTTACTTTCAGGTGTTCTGCTGCATTCACTTTTAGCATATACTGTCAAAATTACCAATTTAAGATATATAATTACTTATAGTCTTTATTGGCTGTTCTATATTTTACATGCTTTAAAGGTTTCTTAGAATGGTGAGAACAAAAGGCATATAAATCCAAGAATCTAAAGTTTCAGTCTTATTTCAAATGCAATATTTAAATCTTTAAAACCATTCTTTTGAAACTAGTCTTAATTTTTAATCAATAATGTATTACTTCAAATTAAATAAATGTAATATTATATTTGTTTAACATTTTATATAAAAAAGTACCCTTAATTTAAAACTTAATATACATTTGATTTCCTTTGCTCACCTTGAAAGCAGTCATATTAGAATCAGTATGGGTGGCATATATTTTCTGTGAGCATTCTGATGGTGGAGAAACAGGACTGGCAGAATCAATGGAGTTTCCTTTAGATCCTTGACTGCGCTTGTCTCGAAACAGCGCTCTGTGAAGTCTGGGTGAACCTAGAAGTGTTTTGTGAGTGGATGGGAATATAGGTTGTTCTAATGAAGGTTTGGGAGACTTTGATGAAAAGAAAAGGTCCCGAAATTTGGATGATTTAGAAGAAGAAACTTCTTTCTCTAGTGTTGTATCACCCAGATGCATTTCAAATGCCATTTTCATTTTAGTTGGCTCTTTTGGGTGAATTTTACTTCCAGAGCCCACTCCTTGTGACACAGGTGGAGGTTTATACTGTGCAGCATTTTTCAAACCACAGTTAGAAGGATTATTTGAATTTAGCTTTGATGTGGAAGAATTTTTTTTGAAACCATTAGGTTTTCTTTTTATATCTTCATTTTGACATAAATAATTGATCCAAAATTTTTCTGGTGAGCCTTCTCTGAAAAATAAAAATAAAAACTTATGATTGTCTATATTTTGAATTAAATGACAATAGAAGTAGTTCAAAGAAAATACATATGTATAGTAAAAAGCTAATAGAAGGAATAAATGCAATAATTTTAAAAACAGTATATATAATTTAAAGTGAAATAAAAGGAAGAAGAATGAATTAGACATAACACAATGCAATTTTAAAGGGGAAAACTTCAGTTTTTTGATATTTTAGAAGCATAGAAGGGTAAAAATAAGTGTAATGGCGTGTCTGAACCGATTCTTTACCTATTTCTTTTAGGTTCGTGAAAGAGGTAAGTAGAATAGATGATAACAATACTTATAGTTTATGTTTATTTTTAATAGTGTGAATCTTTGAACTTGGTAGATACAATCAGAATAATAAATACTATTTCATATTCATTGCACATTACAATAAATAAAATAAAATTTATCAAGTATGATAATTAATCATAATATGTAGAGGTTAATATTTGATAACATGATACAACTAAGTAAATTTATGAAAGTAGATTAAAATAAATAAAATTTTATCAAATAGTATGTGACATGCAGTGAAAATGTTATGATGGGTTGTTTTTTCTCGTTTTTTCACTGCTCGGTTTAAAGACATATATATTAATTACACTAGTGAAATAGAGGTGAGAAAGGTAGAATTTAGAGGAAATACACCTGCATGTGTGTGGAGGAAGAGGGGGAAATGGTTTATGAAATTACAACCTTAGAAACCTGACATCTCCATTGGCTGAAAATCAAGATTAAATGATCTTGACATTTAGATTGTGAGCCCAATGGTAAAAGCCATATTTTATTAATAATATAACAGATGTGCTATGCTATAGCATGCTACTTTAATTACATAATCCTGTGTAGTAAATTATTCACAAAGCTAACATTTAGACATAACATTAAAGTAGAATATAATATTTAATTAGTTTTTCATTACCTAACTCTGCCATTCTCAAATAAATTATAAGAATACAAGGAAAAAGTAATAAAAATTTGACACTCACTATATTGTGAAATTAGTAATGGTGGAACTTGATTATAATGCCTATAAAAACATTATATTACAATATTAAGAATGGATAAAGAAAATAGAAGCAAAGCTCACTAAAAGAAAAAAGAATAGGAAGCCTGTAGTGTGTATACCTACCTAAGATTTTGGTTCTGGTTCTCAATAGAAAGTGAGTTTGAGCTTCCCCGCCTTGCCATTTGCTTATTGTTAGCATCAAACCAATTATCTTCTTCATACTTTTCAATAACTGAAAAAAAGTATATTTTCAATGATTGTTCCTTTAAATTTGACTAATTTAAACTTTAAGGATGGTACCAACATTATCTATTAGTCTCATATTTCTAACTACACAAAGATACATTCATAGGCAGTACACTCACAGAACTCCTTTTGTATAGCAGTATTTTGGGGCTGGCTATAGATACAAAAAAAAGTATATCTAAATATCCAATAAAGTGTAGCTTATATTCTAGTATATAATCTATTACAATAAAGTAACTAGGCCACACATACTGACTTAACTGCAATTCAAGATCCCAAAATTCAATGGATGTCCACATTTGATTTTTAATGACCAGAACTAGCTAGGAATTACAACAGTCTAACACTAGTACAGTTTAAAAATACATTTACTGGCAGATTTGACGATAGCTTGGAATTAATTATATGATAAAATACCCTCCTTGATCCCCGTGAATAAAACCTTTTTGCTTGACTTCTATTTCTTCTCGTTTAGATTTATTTTAAAATTAATCTTGTATCCCAAAAGAGAAGCATCCATAAACTGATACAAGTGCTTTCAAAAGGTGATCAATTAAATATCCACATATAACTGACCCCCTTACCCTATTTGACTTGCAAAGAACGTAACATAATAATTTGAATATGACTAGATAAAATAAATTTATAACATATGAATTCACAGTGTGTGGTGTTAGTAACAATACTGACAATGTAGAGGCAAGAGCACCTTGTCTTATACTAAATTAATATTACGGTGCAGTAATAAAATAAACATTCATCAATTTATACCAAGTGAATTATCTTTAACATATACTACTCACCAAAGGCCAGTCTCAAACAAAATGCAAAATTAACCATATAAAATAAATATATAACACTTTCAACAAGAACAAGCTAGCTCTAAAGTTTCATGAATTGTACAGAAATGTATATTTAGCCTGATTCAACAAAGGGCTAATCCATTAATAAAAATAAAGGGAAAATAACAATGTGATAAAATTAAATGAATTATTTATTGCCTAATAGCTTGAAAATGTATAATAAAACAGTGTAGAAACACTGTACAATAATGTAAAGTAATCAAGAACTAAGAAAGTTTGTAATAAAGAAATAAAAAACCTTGTAAAATGGAGATTAGAATACAGGAAAAACAGGAACAGTAAATATGATCACAATGATAATAATAAAATGAATTAGGCAATAATTTGTTTTATTATAATGTAACTTGAAAGGATAGATAGGTTAGACCTAGCTTAGAAAACACACACTTTTCTATTTATTTCTTCTTACACTTTTACACTTCCCATTTTTTCTCTTCCACAGTTACACCGTTTTAAATTTTCGGAAATATCTATTTTTAATATAAGGATACAAGCACACAAAACACGAAGAAAAATAATATATAGAAATATACGCTTTTTGAAAAATTTGAAGTATAACTGAAAACGTGCAGTGTTGCCAATTTGACAAAACAGGATGTAGGCTTGGATAGCATGCTGAAAAATTAATAATGAAAATTATATATATAAATAACCAATACTATACTATATGTTTTAAAGCTCAGATTTAAACCAGCAGATAAACTGGAATCAGTTACCATTGATTTGAAAGTTACCATTGCCTGAGCTGAGAGTTGTTGCACGTGGTTGTAGGGAATGCGCTGAGTGTGTGTGTTTTTTTCCTAACTAGATCTAACTTAATTACCTCTCTGGTTGGCTTCCTTCACTATCACTTACTTCACATTATTGTACAGTGTTTCTACACTGTCTTATTATACAATTTGATAAAATTGATATTTAACAGTTTCAACAAATGAAAGTTAGCTCCACAAATGTGTGAGTCACACAGAAATGTATTTATAACATGAGTATTATTCCCTCACAGGTAAACAAACAAATTAAAGTTAAAGCTCCAAAAAAGAAATTTAGATAATATTATATGTGATTAAAAATCAAATATGAATTTCAAAATATATTAATAGGCAACCTATATAATCTAGAAAGAGTGGTACATTTTCTTAACTTTTGTGTTTATATGTCAAACTTAGAGTTTGTTTATCTGGGTTCAACATCCTAAAATATACAGATAAAACCAAAATGTACATATCTGTTGCTACAAAAAGTAATCCGAGAAATGGGTAAGAGAGGAAAAATGGCCGGAGAGAAAGTAATCATTAGGGGAAGGATAATGATGTACTGGCTGTCACTTGACCCCCAGTGAGTTCTTCATTGTGACACGGATATGGGGGCCCTACTGTATTTAATATTAGGGCTCTGTGAGTATTCAGATTCAAAACTTCGAGCTGAGCTAGTGTTAAAGCTCAGAATCAAGATCAGTTTTTGTAGGCTCATCATCTTCCAGCTTCCTCTTGTACGCACAAATCAATTTTTAAACACACAATGTTAAAATTATAATATTTAATTTAGATAATATCAGTATTTGGTAATCTAACAAATTATTAAAATAAATAACTTTCACGTTATAAATATATTAGAGTTCTGAAACTACATTTAACCAATACACTTATTCAATATTGCTGTCGATTTAAATTATCCTCAAATAAAGTTGCAGTGCCATAACAAGCCAATGAAAATAAAAATGGCAAAATAAATCACTAATTACTTGGATAAATATTATTTTTAATATTTTCATGTAGTACCTTTCTAAAATTATAGTTTCAATTAGGTTAAAAATTTCAGATTTAGAATACATGTGGTTTTCCAACTAAAGATATTTAAAGCTTGTATTATTTAATATATTCAATTACTAAACTAGCACTAATTACTATTTAGTTTTATAATTATTTTGGTTAACCTGTCTAAAATCACTGTCGCTAAACATGGAAATTAAATATTTTACCAAATTTACCTAATTAAAAGTAAATTTTACTATTTAATATTGCTCACTAGAAATATTATTTTAACATACTTGTTTTTCATTTTAAAGTAAAAATATATCAACTTTTAGAAGCAGTAAAAATTGTTAAAAATACATTTCATAATAAGATAATTTCTAGTGAGAGCCCATATATGGTGCATGCACAAGTGTGCATAAAGGAGTAGAGTTGGAACAGAAAACATAATCGTGCACGATTAATACACTAAGGACTAACAAATGAATTATGAAACATCTCAAATTTCTAATTGTTTGTGATACTTACAATTTCTTATGGAGTAGTTAAATCTACGGAGACTTATTTTGGCACATAAGATGTAAATTTATGAACTTTTTTAATTGTTTATGTAATTTAATTGTCTTTTAGAGACATGAGTATTGAAACCATTTTAACTATTCTTTGTATTATATTTTTATCTGAGTGTTTTCTTTTTAAATTGCGTTTATTTAAAATGATATTTCTAAATTAAAAACCATCCTCGGTCCCGGCACAGATTTATCTGATTACCAAAACCCTTCCTTCACCTCTGACAAGACATCTTGTAAATGTGGGGAATGCCAGGCCTCCACCGTGGTTCGGATTCCACGTTAAACTGTAGGTCCTCCATTTCATCTCACAATCACCCTACCATTATACATAAGCGTAAGTGCATATAACCTGAACGAGTAGTAAGACGCGGTGCTAATAATAATAATAATAATAATAATAATAATAATAATAATAATAATAATAATAATAATAATAAATTTAAAACCAATATATTACCCGCTTTGGTGCCCACATGGTCTATCGTGCTACTCTTTAAGTAGGCTAGACTGCTGATGACGGGGAGATCGAAGTTCAAATCAGTCGGGTGTACTAAGCTTTCTCAAAATGATTTGTCACTCTCCCTCTAGGCAAATGTGGGTAACCTTCCTCTAAATATATACTGTTGTGTGCAATAAATAAACATTCTCTTAACTAGGCCTATAATAACAAACACGAGTTAAGTAACTATTCCACTTTAGATTTGTGAAGTCACTTCTGTGATGACGTCACCAAAGCGTCTCACGCAACCGTCTTTGTTAGTTCCGGTATATATCTCGAGTGGCGAGCTTGTGCTCTTTGTTCTTTAATTGTTTATTATTCTTTCATAAATAAAACTAACAGGTTATGGGTTCAGGACGCTGTATTAACGTTTTGGAAGAAGATAAACATTGACTATTTGTTTTGTTAACGTGATAGGGCAGTGTAAATGCGGTAATATAAATATCGTTAGTGCCGCCTGAAATCACATCCATTAATTCAAGATGGCCGGCTTCTTGACACATATAGAAAAGCTGGGAAAGGAAAACTATGATACATGGAGACAACAAATGGAAGCAATTTTAATTAAGAACGACCACTGGGAATACGTCGATGGAACCAATCCTAGGCCTAAAGCGGCTGTAGGTGCTGACGTGGAATCAATTGCTGATACCGCTAGACACGCGGCCACGTGGGACAAAGCTGACCGTAAAGCTAAAGCTGATATTATTTTAGCTGTGAGTCCTACAGAACTTTGTCACATAAGACATTGTGAAACATCGCAAGACGTTTGGCAAAAACTAGAACTAGTTTACCAGTCTAGAGGGCCTGCAAGAAAAGCTACACTTTTGAAAAAACTCTTGTTCACAAAAATGCAAGAAGGAGAAAACATGGCGGATCATCTCACGAATTTTCTCAACACAGTTGACAAACTCAATGAAATGGATATTCGCATTTCTGAAGAATTATTAACCATCGTGTTATTATACAGTGTGCCAGATAGCTACGATAATTTTCGTTGTGCAATCGAAGCTAGAGATGAACTACCGGACACAGAGTCTTTGAAAGTAAAACTTCTAGAAGAATTCAGTGCAAGACAGGACAAGAAAGCAGACTTAAATGGTGCGGGCGCTTTCTATGTAAAATCTTCCATAGGGCGAAGTCTAAATAAAAACAGACCTCCGGATAAAAACTGTGTAGGCCTACCTACAAATCAAAATAATAAAGTTTTTCAGATCCAAGGTCAAAGTGGTGTGCAAAATCAAAATAGGAATTTTAAAGCATCAAAACGGTTATATAAGTGTAACTATTGTAAAAAATTGGGACACAAGGCAGCCGATTGCTGGACAAAAATGGCGAATGAAAAGCAAGTTTCGATGGCATCAGAGCAAACCCATGCAGCAGCAGAAGAGATCGTGACATTGACATCATCTTCAGTGAGCACTCTCTGTGCGAAGTTAACGAGAAGAGATGACGTGTGGTGTGTTGACAGTGGAGCAACAACACACATGTGCCGCGACAAGAATAGTTTTTTGGAACTCACGCCAACCATAAGTCAGAAGGTTAGGTTAGCGGATGACAGAACAACTGACATTGAAGGCATTGGAACTGCAGTAATGAATGTTTCAAATAAAAAGGGCCAATTTGTAAAAGTGAGGTTAGAAAACACTCTTTTTGTACCCACACTTAAGACAAATTTATTTTCAATTTCAAAAACTGTTGAAAAAGGGCGAAGCGTGTGTTTTAATGCAAATGATGCTGAAATTGTCGAAAATGGTGAAGTGTTGTTAACTGCTCGTAAACGTGGAAATTTGTATTTTATCGAACCTTACATGCAAAGTGAGAGTTCGACACATGTAGCTAACGTGAGTAAGGCAGGCAATCTTAGTGAACTTGAAAAGTGGCACAGAAGATATGGACATTTAAATGCGTATGACTTGCAGAAACTCGTTCAGAAAGACATGGTTAGCGGTATGGATTTTAAGAAATCAGAAACATTTTCAACATGTGAAACCTGTATCTTAGGAAAGCAAGTTGCTACGCCTTTTCCAAAAAGGTCTGAGTCGAAGAGTGAAAAATTACTTGAATTAGTGCACTCAGATGTTTGTGGCCCAATGAGAGTGAAATCTCATGGTGGTGCTTCTTATTTTGCAACGTTTATCGATGATAAATCTAACTGGGTAGAAGTTCATTTTCTAAAACATAAAAGTGACGTAAAAAAGGCTTTTGAAACATTCAAAGCATTAGCGGAAAACCGTCACGAAAAGAAAATCAAAACTTTGCGGACAGACAATGGCCTGGAGTACTGCGGAAAAGAGTTCACAGAAGAAATGCGCATCGCAGGGATAAGAAGAGAACATACCGTAGCAGAAACTCCAGAACAGAACGGCAAAGCTGAACGCATGAATCTCACGCTGGTGGGGATGGCAAGATGTATGCTGTTGGAGTCTGGCTTACCAACAAGTTTTTGGGCCGAAGCGATTGCCACAGCTGCTTACATCAGAAACAGATGTCCATCAAAACAGCTGGAAGAACAAACCCCTTATGAAATTTGGTTCGGGCTAAAACCAAAAATAGGACATTTCAAGACGTTTGGTTGCAAGGCATATATGCTGAATAAGGCCCCAAATAAAGGAAAGTTTGACCCAAGATCCAAGGCAGGTATTTTTGTGGGTTACTCTACTGAATCGAAAGCGTATCGAATTTGGGACCCAGAAAAACAAAAAATATTGAGAAGCCGAGATGTAAAATTTTTGGAAAATTTTGAAACTGTCAAAGTTTCGGATGAACAAAAGGAGTGTGCGAACTTTGAACCTTCTTACTTATATGTTGATAACAGTGTGAAAGACCCTATTTCTAATGCTGATGGACATGTAGATAAAGTTCAAGAAAGTGATCCCATTGATCCTGATAGGCCTATTGAAGTCAATGAGAATTACCTCAAATCAGAAAATTTAAGCAAAGACTGCACAGTGATTGAGAATAAGAGGGGGCCTGGTCGACCTAAATTGATTAAAACAGGAAAGCCGGGACGACCAGCAAAACATTTTAATCTGGTTACGCCAAAACCTGAAAGTGCGAGCTTGATGTATGAAGAGGCAGTAAATCCATCTGTACAAGAAGCCTTAGAAGGACCGTATGCAGCTGAGTGGCAGAAATCGATGGAAGCTGAGTTCAACGCTCTGACACACAGCAAGGCCTGGACATTGAAACCACGCCCAAAAGATAAAGCTGTCATTGGTTGTCGGTGGGTACTCAGAACAAAGTATGGGCCAGACGGTAATGTCGAACGCCGGAAAGCTCGGTTGGTAGCGAAGGGCTATAACCAACGCCCAGGGATTGATTTCCATGAAACATTTTCACCTGTTGCAAGACTTAGCTCAATAAGACTAGTTGCTGCCCTAGCAGCTGAGTTAGGCCTTACTTTGTATCAGCTTGATGTTGTAATGGCCTACATAAATGGAGATCTTGACGAACAGATCTATATGGAACAGGCGGACGGTTTCATTACCCCTGGAATGGAGCGTCTAGTTTGTTCACTCGAAAAGTCCATATATGGCCTAAAGCAGTCGGGCCGACAGTGGTTCAAAAAGTTGCACGAGAGACTAGAAATTTTTGGACTCAAACAATTAGATTGTGACAAGTGTGTGTACCACATGAATGATGGTTGTGTGACTCTTATCGTGGTTGTTTATGTAGATGATTTGATCATAGCTACAAACAGTAAAGAAGCCTACACAAGATTGAGAGACGATTTGTCTCAAAACTTCCAAATGAAAGACTTAGGAAAGCTGCACTACTGTCTTGGAATTGAATTCAAACAAGATGAAAATTCAAAGTTGGTCACTATGTCACAGAAATCGTACATAGAAGATGTTCTCAAAAAGTTCGGAATGCAAGACTGCAAACCGGTAAATACCCCATTAGATGGAAACAGCAAATTATCCAAAGCCATGGAGCCATCTACGGAGGAGGAGGCAGAGGAAATGAGCGAAGTTCCGTACCAGCAACTCATCGGTTCTCTGATGTACCTCGCAGTATCTACACGACCAGACATTGCGTATGCGGTGAGCTCTTTGAGCCAGTACAACCTAAACCCCGGAAAAGGACACTGGGTTGCGGCGAAGCGCGTCTTACGATACTTGAAAGGTACGAGCAACCATGGACTAGTCTACAAGAGATCTGGCGCTGAACTGATTGGATACGTGGATGCAGATTGGGGAGGAGCCCTTGATGACAGAAGATCATACACAGGCTACGCCTTTCAAGTGGCAGGCTCTGCCGTGACATGGGAGGCGAGAAAACAATCCACCGTGGCTCTTTCAAGCACTGAAGCAGAGTACATGGCTCTTACGGATGCAGCAAAAGAAACAGTTTACTTACGAAACCTGTTAAAAGAAATCGGGTTCTTGAGTGTTAATGCAATACCAACTCTTGTTTATTGTGACAATCAAGGAGCAGAAAAGCTCATGCATAATCCTGTGTACCACTCTCGTACCAAACACATTGACATTTGGCATCACTATGTGCGTGAAGTTTTTGAACGAGGCGAAATCAATGTGAAATACATTCCAACAAACAAGATGGTAGCTGATGTGCTCACGAAAGGACTGTTCGGACCAAGCCATCATCAGTGCATACAAGGACTTGGCGTGATAGACATTAATAAAGTTAACAAGTGTTTGAGAGAGGGTGTTGTGTGTAATAAATAAACATTCTCTTAACTAGGCCTATAATAACAAACACGAGTTAAGTAACTATTCCACTTTAGATTTGTGAAGTCACTTCTGTGATGACGTCACCAAAGCGTCTCACGCAACCGTCTTTGTTAGTTCCGGTATATATCTTGAGTGGCGAGCTTGTGCTCTTTGTTCTTTAATTGTTTATTATTCTTTCATAAATAAAACTAACATATACTTTCTAGTACCTCAAACCATTAGCGTATATAGTATACAAGCATATAACCTGAACGAATAGTGAGACACGATACTAAAAAAAATATCATTTTTTAAACTTTTTTTCAAAAGTATATACTATTTATAAAAATATCATTCTTGAACATAAGTTGTTTTCAAATACTTTTAAAATTTAACATTTTAATGATGTGGTATTTACATTTTATGTTTGTTTTGGCTGTTGACATTTTAAATATAGATTTAAAATAAACCAATATATAATCTTAACATTTTAAAATTATGAATATACTCAAACTCAACTCAAACTCAGGAGCCTTTTTAAATACTCAACTCGAATGACAAGAACCAAAGCTCGCAGACCCTTAATTATAATGAGTATTTTCTATGAAATTGTTGGATAAAAATTTATATGTTAAATACTAAATAATAAAAAACACTTACATTCATAAGATTGACCAGCATGCTGCTTATCACAGGGAGTAAAAGTAGAAGCGCTACTGCTGACTGAAGGAACAGTTGAGGAGCCACTGCTGCTGCTGCTGCTAACAGACCTGGAGTGAATATAACACTTCTGCTGTCGTCGCTCCTCCTCTTGTCGCGAAAGCATAAACTCCTCTAAGGTCACAAAACCTGACGTGTCTTCTCGTTGTCTGTTGCGAGAAATGCCAAATTCACGCAATCTCTCTGCAGCTAAACGGTAGTCTATCATGTCTGAAGGGAATTGTAGTGAGGGATTGGAGGCATGAATTTGTCTGTCAAGTCTATCAGCTACCTTTAGATTCCTTGAGAGGGGCAAAGGTTTCTCAATTACTTTAGTTTTACATTCTACCACATTTGTACCCTGTAAAATCTGCCCATCTGTTACTTTTGAAATACTGCCCGAGTTAGATGTATTATCTTTGGTTAACACTGTATTATTGTTTATAATGCCTTTTTTAATTGGACTAACATGATCTGTAGACAGGGATGTGTTTATTTGAAATAATTTATTATTTTGGCATTCAGTTTCATTAAATGGCATAGCTTGAATGGAAGATTTAATTTTATTTTCATCAGTATTTTCATGTTTGCACAATCGTGATGTAATTTTATCATGACTAGTTTTAACTGGTGTTGTGGGAACTCTTCGGTAACTACGAAACTGAGGGGTAGGGACCGGTACTATATTGTTCCTGCTACCACCTAAAAAACGCAAGTATTTTCTATCTAGACTTGATGCTGCTTCAACAGAAATTTCCTGGCTCGAAGTTGTGACTCCATTATCACTTTTACCAGCAATTTTTCTTAGGGATCCCAACTTCTTTTGGCTATAATGCCTGGAACAAAAATTAGAAAATGAAATAATCTGTATTTTAATATTATTCAAAGTAAAGAGAAGCAATGATATTTGATTGAAAAGATTGATGCTATACTTTTTCACAAAACTCACTAGTTATAATTCACTTAAATTAATTTAAATTCATCAGTTTGTTGATATGGCATAATAAAGAAATCAATAATTCCTAAACAAATTAATTGCACACCAGTAAAAAGAAGTTCATACATACCCTTTCATATCCTCTGATAAATTTTGAATTGACTTTGAAGTAAATTTATCTTGCTGATGTGGATTCACACTCCCCAGAAAACCAGCAGTCAATTTGCGCATTTTTGGACTTGAAAAACGTGTTTCTATTTCAATTTCTTTTTCAGAGTCTGAATCATCATCAGTTTCACTGAAGAAAACACCTTTAAATGAGAATTAATAAAAAAGGATCAAGAAGGTTTGACAGATGACAAGAATGCCCAAAAAATTCTCATCCATACAGAATCATTCAAACCATTCTCAGATTTTTTTTAAAATCTAAGGTAATTAATATGCATTATATCAGAACAAAACTTATAAATTAACTTAAATCTATAAGACATAAAAAAACCAGCCTCCAACTGTTAATTCAATACTGTGATATTTTTTTTGTCTATGATGGGAATTGAATCTGGGACCCTTAGCCAAGTAGACACATATGCTGCCAACTGAGCTTAGGTGTTGGACAATCTAATAAATTAAAGATTAAATTTTTTGTCAAAACTATTTGACATATATTAATGTAAATATTGTAAACAAAAATAAAATCATCCAAAGAGGCATTTAAAGCACGGGGAAAATAAACATATGTATTTTTAAATTATATTTATTTAAAATAGCAAAAATGACAAAGCAAAAGTGTTTGAAAGTGTAATCTTCAAGTTAAAAACTGTAAAAAAAACTATTAGGCCAGTCAATTTATAGGCATTATATAAACAATGAAAATGCTTTTATAGTGTGTCAATATAAATTTATGTGGCAAGTAAGCAGAAGAAAGGTCCATGTAACATATAAAGAAGGACCAGAAAACCGATCTAGAAATGTTTTGGGTTTATATGTAGAAAAAGTAAAATTCTCCCTACTAGAACCAACCATAATGTAAAAATGTTTTTAAATTTGTACACTTAATTACCATCATTTTCCAGGTAATTTGCTCATGTTGGGTAGGACGGATTACCTTTGTACCCTGTCACTCAAGTCCCACTATTTTCAATTAACCCTACATTTTTTTCCCAAAGAATTTCAATTTTAAAGAAACCTCAGAAACAATTAATAGAGTTCTTTCAAATACGAGCTAGCGCCTTATCCATGGTCAATTTTTAATGAGATAGGAATGCGAATAAAATAAAAATAAGTCTTGTATAACGCGTTTGCACCCATTGAAAAACAAAGAGATTTAAAATAGGAGGATGATTTCAGCTCAACAAAAAGCTTATTCTGTGATTTTAAATAAATATGTCAAATATGTTAAAAATAAATTTCTCACTGAATGCAATAATAGTTTTTGATGGATACCTAGAAGACACTACAGCAAAAAGGACTAAAACTGCTGAGCATTCGCCAATTGAAATATTGTTCATCCACATTGTTTTATCTTGATAAAAAAATGGTTGCAACTGTATCCCAAGGGAAGTTTTTGTCAAAGGAGAGGATTAAAAGTAGAATGATCTGAATTTTGTGTACACAATTAAAGAATGAAAGCTTCCCAGTCAAGCAAGCTGCTGAAGGTGCTGATACATTAATATATCACTACTGCAATTGAAGCATAAATCATTACTCATTGGTAATTATAATAGGCGAGGACATTGATTTGATCATTCTTACTGAAATGTGTGAATCTTGATATAACACTTAGTTTTTTAAGCCTGGAAAATAAGTCTCAGCGCACAATGTATACAACCTACAGTAGTGATTTGGATGCGTCGCTTAGGGACAAAATATTTTTGTTTCTAAATTCATTTAGTGTCTATAATACCACTTCAGCATTATATAGGCAGAGGAAAATAAAGTGTGTTAAGTTACTGAATAAGAAAGGCCTACAGAAAGACTGTTAAGGTTTTAAAGGATTCAATGAGTCCCCAATGGGCATCGAAAAGGCAGAAAAATTTCTGTTTCTTCTATATGGAAAAAAAAAGTTGCGAGTCAATAAATAAATATGGATACCAGTGATTCACACAGTCTATTAACAAAAGTTTTCGAACCTAGCATTATTACCACCAACCAAAGATACAGCTCGCTTGAATTTTTTTTGTACTTACAAAAAAATTCATCAATGGTATGGAAATAAGATGAAAACTCACCTTTAGACTGGGGATGGAAAAATTCAAAGAATGGGTTGATAATAATCCCACTCTACAAGAACACGTCTCTGAGGAGTTACTGAAACTCATTTCCTGTAAATGTGCAAAAAGTTGCCATGCATGGCTCTGTATTGTGTAGTTTATACCAGGGCAAATAATTTTCAAATATTGTGGACGTGAATGAATTAGATGATGATGATAAGATATATATTGAAACAGAAAATGCTTTGGATTATTCTGACAACTATCAACTAATTCTGGAATATGAGATAGAGGATGTAGAAAGTCAAGATGATACATAGAGTACCTGCTTGACTTCATCAGGCTATATAGAAGGCAAAAGAATTTTTTTCATTTAAGGTGTATTTATTCAGAGATTATTTCAAGCTGACTAAGAGAGAATTTGTGACATTTGCATTTTTACAGTAAGAGTTTATATACAACTCTGGTTCCAAGCATCCTCGGAGTTTTTTTGCACATAGAAAAGATCTGCAGTTCCTGAAAGATCTAAAAAAATAATATATATATAAGAACGTAAATCAAGTGTTGTCCATAGTCGCCATGAAGTTTATTGGCCACCTATCAGTGGAGCTGGTTGCGTTAGCTTTTTTTTTTTTAATGAAGTTTAAACTCTAACAAAGCAGAAGATGTTGGACACCTTGAACAGTGAAGGAATGGAATCTCCACTGAAATATAAATATATGGATCCTGATCTTGATGATAAGAAAAAATATAGAAGATTTTGTATTTTGCATCCTATTAGATTTTTCAGTATAGCAGAGCTTCTATGTAAGAATGTAGAAATTTGGGAGAAAGATGATTATAAGACAAGAAGAGAAATTGTTCACTCAATTAGGGTTGTTAACAATATTGTAGAGCGAGGCGTAGAATTGATGGGAGGAATATAACCAATTACATAACAAATGAAGAACAAAAACAGTAGTTGTTAATGGTGAAACAATCCAGACATAAATGCCATGAAATGAGAAAATGTACTTTGATATCCTAATATTAATGTTTATTTTAAACAATGTTTAAGCATGTTATTTTATTCATATATGTTTGTTAAACATACATATACCAATAAACAAAAATAAGTACATTATATATACATATCGTCACCCAAGAATGCAACTGTTCTATGTCCAATTTTTCACTTTTGTGTAAAAGAGCATTGAAGTTCGACCTTGGGTATAAAACCAATGTTACTAGACGACAACTCGAGTTTGTATCTTCTTTAATAATTATTTAATAGTCTCAATTTCACCACAGGTGGATCATATGCATTGTAAATAAACGTAAACACCAAATATCTCAAATTTAACAATTTTGGAGATAGAACACTTGCATTCTCGGGTGATATATATATATATATATATAGAACTAATTTGTGCTATTTAAAAAAAATCTCAAATATCAAGGCCCGGTAACTACCCTAAAACTTATAAAAAATTATTTAAAATATATATATATTACTTTCTCATGAATAAGAACACAATGGCTGGGTGCCTACTAAAAAAAAGCTGGCAAAGCAAATTATTTAAAAAACATGACAAAATGGTAGGGAGCCTGTTAACCCATAATTGTAGAATAAAACTTACAATCAGAGTCAATTCCAACTGATGGTTTATTAAAGTCCTGTTTTAATGTTGCTAGGACAATACAGTCAAGCCACATAGTTAGTTCGTCATCAGTTTCTGCAGCAAAATAGAACACTGTTCCTGAAATAAAAGAAAATTTTACTGAATTATTGTATCTTGAATAATTTAAAAACAAAGTACACAAGTCCATTACTGCAGTACTAAACATTAGTAGCTTAAGACTTTACTTAAACGAAAGGCTTTTTTTTCTCTTCTTTTTCAATTGTTTTAATTAAATGTGTTAATATTGAAAGAAGTGAAGAACTAGAACTTCACATAATAAAAACTATGGGAGAAATGATGCCCCCTTTAAAGCGGAGCGTGTTTAGACATCGAGACATTGCAATAACATCAGATGCCAGTAGATACACATCATGTGAATTGGTGTGGCCCTTAACTGTGAGAGGTTATAATATAGTTGTATATGAGTTATACACTTAAATACTACATAATCTCAGACCATGCTGAATTAACTCTAGGCCCTATATGGGATGGTTTTATTTGACTGGGATTTGCATGTAGACAGGAAAGAAGGCAATATCCAAGTATAACCATAATATTGTAATATAGGCTACTGTTCTAAGAATTTATGTGTTTCTTAGTTGCAGCTATGTTTAACAATGAGGATGCCCAATGTCTAAATAAGTATTATATTTTAATGAGAATTTATTTAAAAAAAAAATTGAAATATATGTATACTGATTGAGTGAAAATTAGGTGAAAATAACCCAAACAATTTGGGAAGAATCAAACACAAAGATGAAATCTTACTTCTTTCTTCTGGCTTCTATTGAAGCTATAGAAGAAAAATTTACAAACACATTTAAACACAAAGTTTTTGCATTTCAGGATTAATTGCGTTTTTCATAAAAAGGGAGAAAAAAGAAAAACTTGGAAAAACACTAACCTACTCCATTCTAATTTGTTGAAACTATGTGTTTCTGTTATTGTGCATAGTGAATTTGAAAGTCGTTGAATATGTTTAGTTACCATATGGCCTTCAAAAGAGCTATCATAACAATTTCTAGGCCTTATGTATACTGCCTGCCAGGCTACTATTGAGCAGAGGAGATGAAGGTGAGTAGAGGTAGGGATTTAGTCCAAGTAGAGGGAGGAAAGAAAGAATGAGTATTTCTTTTTCTCCTTTGAGTATGAAAATGATTCGTTACTACCATAAAATACATATTTTGTGCTGTCACAATACATTAACCAACTTAACTACATGAAAAGTATATTTTGAGTAGACAATACAGACTACTGGCTTAATTATAGCTCCCCAATATAACTGTTAACACCAAAAACTAAGCAGCACATGTTCGAATATTGTTTTGCTACTGACTATCCCTTTAAGTTTTATGTCAAACTTCACTAGTATTAGAATGTAAAGTATTCACCTGTATGGTAAATTTTGAAAGCAAATTTTCGTGACTTGACCTCTTCAGCCAATGATGCTGTAAAGCCAGAAAGGCCAATCATAATATCTGCTTTTGGTGAATGAGGTGTCTTGAATCCATAGAAAGTGCTTCCAATTAGAATGAACCAAACCTTCAACCAGACTGCTCCAGTTCCACTTGACCTACAGCGATGAAGTAACCAGCCTTCACAATCAACATTACTAAGGTCGCTGACTGCAATATTCCTTTTTTCTGATAAAAAAAAAGTTTACACCAAAGATATACTATGGAAAATAAATGGTATGACACAAACATACAAACGTTCACCTATAGGAAATATAGCTTTGAGCAAAATTTTCAAAATTATGTTTTCAATAAAATACCTTTATTATTTATCATGTAAAATAGTTTCCAAATATCAATTTTGAACAAAATGGTTGGAAATATTTTTAAAATGTTTTAAATTTTTACTAAAAATCAGGGTAAGTAAAAATCTCTTGAATTATTAAAAAAAACTATTAATAATGTTATAAAAACACTCATGGTGAACCAAATCATTTAAGCAATTTTATATCATTTAAGTAAAAAAAATAATCAGTAAGCAACAGTTGGTTAAATTTTTACTACAAAAACAAATAAAGTGGTATTTTTCAATTATTGAAAAATCTGTGTTAAAAAAAATCAATGATCAGTAAACTACTATTATTTTCAGAGCTAGGCTCAAACTAAAACTAAAAATGTTCCAGGGAATATTTTAATACAACTAAATATCAAGTTTGAGCAGCATCCATAAAATTTTTGCCAGGGAGACAGGGGACTGAGCCAATTCTAAGATATTTTTTTATAGGTTCAGGAGCACATAAAACGTAAATACTCATCATAATATCAAGGTCGAATATTTTTTATAATAACAATACTTTCTCTTTATAGGGTATGAGAAAGTAAAACTTCTTACTTATATATTAATATATAGTTGTTCTTGAGATAATTCATTATTAGCCTATTTTAAAAACAACAATGAAATAAAATAAAAAATTTCTAGCTACATTATTTTGTATTTGAAATTTTGTACAAACACAAATCATGTTGTAAAATTAACAATGATATCTTTTAACAATGACCAATAATATGACAAATAGTTATTTTTGTCAACAGGGGCAGCAATATTTCCTAATATTTAACTACTGATCTCTAAAAGTTGAATTAAAATGACCCTATGACAAAGAAAATATAATAAACTAAACCAGCTTTAAACAGAGTAATATATTTTATATCTTCTAAGCTTCTAATAATCTCAGAAACAGTAACAAAATAGTTTTCTTTATGAATTTGGAACCAATATATCTTTAGAAAAATATTACATTCTATACTTTAGTGCAGTCCCATTAGAATGCATTTCAATATAAAAGGTAATAAGATACATGAAATCAATCTTATCAACAGAAGAATTAATAGTATGTCATATTATTAATAGTGTCATATGATCTGAATCACTAATCAAAGGAAGGGCTAGCACACTTTTGTCTAAAGCTAATAACATGTGGGATAACACTAATAAACAGTAGTATTATAATAATTTACTAAGAAAACCCCATTAATTTAAGGCAATTTTGGATTTGTCATTATTTGTTCATTTACTTCTTTAATGTACATCTTACAAGTACTGTATTAATATGTAAGAACTTACTTGCTAGAAGAGTAGTTCTCTCTCTAAGGATTCGAGGGCTTGGCAGCGACGCTGCAGATGAACTCTTTCCACCGTTGCCTCTATATAGTGACTTGGCTTTCTGTCCTATTCCAGCTAAAGTGACAGTGCTATTGCTTTTGATGGGCTCAAGAAGAGGCAAGCTTCTTGGCGGAGGCTCTGGTGGGGTTATACAAATTTTAACAGGGGGTAAAATATTCAGTGATTTTTGTGAATGTTCTATGGAGTTGGTCGGATTCATATTGTGTTTTTCAAAACCACCGGTTGAGATAAAGTTGTTGTTGCTATTCTCAAGATCTGTAGCAATGAGTTTGTTAGTAAAAACAGGAGATTCTTCAAAGTTACTAAAAGAATCATTTAGTTCTTGGTGGACAAAAGGAGAGGTGAGAATGTGAGTATTTTGTTTTTCATGTTCTATGATATCAAGCACAATTTTATTCTTTTCTGAATCTAAGTTATTGATGACTTCAACTGTATGTAAACAATGTGGTACAGCCGTTGCAACATCTGTGGATGAGATTGGATTTTCTTGATGCTTGTGACTGCCTCTTTGCTTAATGTGTGCCTGTTCCTTGAGCCTATGTTGAACCAATGCAGTGTTTATGGTTTCTAAAATTTCAGTTATACGTTGAGTTTGCTTCACATCAATATCTATTTCTTCTTCAGCTATCTGACCGTTATTCATATTTATCTTCTGTTCAACATTAAGTAATTTTTTTGAAGATGGAATCAATTGAGAAATTTCATCCCTCTCAGTATTTTGTAGAGGTGTGTGGCAGTAGATTGTATTACCTTGTGGAGTGTAACTTGTGGAAATTTGATCTTCAACATCACATACATTTAAATGCACATGTTCTTTTAGACAATTAATATTTTTAATTTTTAAAATCAAATCGTCATGGTCAGTCAAATCATAGGCAGGAGTGCTGTAACTTTTGTCCAACCTCCCTCTTTCTTTTGAAAGTATAGGTTTGGCTTTTTCAGCATAAGATGAAAATATTTGAGTTGTTTCTGCGGCATCAGAACCGAATAAGGAATTATTAAGTATTTTAGATGAGTCAGATGATATACATTCTTTTTTCTCATTATGTTCAGCTGTGGATAGGTTTAGCTGTGCTTCATTAGCAAATAAATGACCATTTTTTATGGATGAGGAGGTACTGCAGAGCTCAGAAATAGGCCCATCCAAGACTACCAAATCTATGCTAGCCTTATGTGAATAATCATCTAAAGGAGAAAATTGCTCAAATTCTTTATTTCTTAAGCGATGATAAGTCAACTCATTGAACGACAACTCATATTCTTTACCTTCATTGGACTTTTCAAAATCTATTTTATTTGTAGTATTGTTTAAATTCACATTTTCTTTGTCTTGAGTTTGATCTTCACTGGTGGAAGCCCCATTTTTAATTTTTCTATCGTCATTATCATTGACTCGGAGTAGTTTTTGTTTCTTTAATGACTTTAACCTGGTACTGGTCTTATCAATGCCTAAGCAAGTTTTCGGCCTAGGAAACGAAGATTCAGATAAATCATTACCAAAACTTGCTGACTTATCTCTAAGCAGATAGAGTTTTTCCTTCCTCCCATCAAGTCCATCTCCTAAGTGACGTTCTGTTCGTAGCTCTTCCCAGAACTAGAAAAAAAGCAATTATGTATTACAATGTCAATAGACAATTTTTTTTACTACTTAAATTTTGATATATATATATATATATATACATATACACACAATAATATATATATATACATGGCGTCTACTCAACTTGACCAATGAAATTCCCGACTTTTTCCCTGAATTCCCCTGATAATTTCCTGAGATTCCCGACTAAAAGGTATGACACATCCTTCTAACTCCCCCTACCCCACCTCATTTTTCTACTAATCTTTTTATTAATAATTATTTTAAAATTTAAATAAACATTTTTTTTGAAGTTGTATTAACATTGTTTACTAGGAATTATAAAATATATTACACAGCTACAAACAAACAAAAACTACAGTTTGAATAACATTATTATTTACAGATTTAATGTTATTATATTTCATATTTTGAGTAAAATCACATTTTCCCGGATATTTGTTGTAATTTACCAAATTCCCGACTTATTCCCGTTTTTTCCCGATCACTTTAAATCCCCGGCTAATTTCCGTTTTCCCTGATTTTCCCTAATGGTAGACACCCTGATATATATATATACACACACACAATAATAGATATATTAAGTTATATATATTCCGACACCTTAGCTCAGTTGGTAGCGTGTCTGTCTCTTGAGATAAGGGTCCCGGGTTTTATTTTCGGCATGGGCGAAAAATTTATCATTGGGGAAATGTGTGTTTACCATTTCACAGTATTAATTAAAGAACGGGGACTGGGTGTTGTGCTTGTCTTAGCCTTTAGTTAGATTATAAGGCATGTGAAGCTACGACAGGCCTAACAAGACAGTAACGGAAAATATATGGCTTGAATAAAATACTAAACCAGGACACAGGCTGGAAACAGTATATATATATATATATATACACACACACACACACTGGTGTGTCAGTATATCACCTTGCCTTTAGTGGTAGTGACACGGGTAACGATATATTGGCCGGCAAAGCAGCGTTTAATAGAGATACTGGTTTTTAGAAACATTGCAAGTGCACTCAGGGTAAAACTGAGTAACGGTTGTACTTGTGCTATACTGGTTAAAATGTGCCAACATCAATCAGTACAGAATCCTTAATGTTAGTAGTGTATATTAAAATGGGTAAGAGTACTATCAAAGCTAATAACCCAATATGATCTTAAGCTGATTACTAAAAGAAACTACAATCTTATCCTCAGTGGCTAGAGCTATGATGGGCAGCTAAGGTTAAAAATAAAAGGTGCATCTATTAAGGTGCGGTAGAAGGGAGCGCGAGTAATTTTACAGTTTTTATAGTATTAAATTTTTTTGGCCAAAATAAATCAAATATTTCTCCAGTAGCAACATAGAGTTTAGTTTTATGCACATTCTATTATGAATATATCTTGAATATTTTCTAAGGGTGTCCTGAAATATTGTCGAAACATTTTAAATGAGAAAAAGTTTTGACAAAATTCCAGGACACCCTTGAGAGATATTCAAGATCTGTTGATATTAGAATGTGCATAAAACTAAACTCTATGTTGCTACTGGAGAAATATTTGATCTATTTTGGCTAAATAGTTTCAATTCACTAAAAACTGCAAAAATACTTGCACTCCCTTCTGCCGCACCTTAACAAGCTAGCTAGAACATGGACTATTGGAAGGAGAAAGAGAGAGGGGTATGTGATAGAGAGAATTAAGTGTTAAGGGAAATGATTGGAAGAAAAGTTGATTTTCTGTGTGTATGTGAAACCAAGCGGAAGGAAAAGATATTTTGGGCGAGTGGCACATGGTCACATGTGGATGAATTGGTAAGGGGAAGTTTGTAAGTAGGTTTAATCCTAAGCACAACAGCAAAGCTGTTTGTGAAAAGGTATGAGTTTGTGTCATCTTGAACTCTATAGGTTGTTTTATGAAAATAAACATTTGTCAAAAAAAATATGCATGGTTGAATGAACAGGTCAAAGAAGCTGTGACAGAAAAGAAAGAAGCATACAAACAAACGATTGCTGTGAAGAGTGAAATAGAACATAGGAGGTTGTGGGTCACAGAAAGAGAAAAAAGATCAATGTAAAGAAAGTAGTATAGGAAAGTAAAGAACAAATGAGATTAAATGAAGGAGAGAGAACGTGAAGAAAGATTTTGAAGGAAATAAGAAGCTTTTCTGGAAGTGGATAAAGAGAATGAAACAAGGAAAGGTAAGACCTGTGGAGTTTAGAATGAATGTGGTGAGATGATCTGGGATGAAAACTGTGTAAGAGAATGATGGTGGGAGTATTTTGAATAATTGTATGGTGAAAACAGAGAGTAGCAGAGAATAGGAATTCCATTGCAAAAAGGCAGTAAGAGTGAATGTAGGAATTATAAGGCAATTAGTTTTTTTGAGTATTCCAGACCAAATTTTTGGGCTAGTTTTTTTTTATAGAGGGTGCGTGAAAAAACTACATCCAAGATTTGAGGTGTGCAATATAGTTTAATACCAGGTGGTTTCACGTCAAGTAAAGGTTGACTGAACCAGATATTTGTATTGCAAGAAGTGATTGAGAAATATATGGCATTAAGGAAGAAAGAATATATATTTGTTGATCTGGAAAAAATCTATGATCGGGTGAATAGGAGAATGTTATGGATTGTTTTGAGAGAGTATGGTGTGGATGGTGCTTTGAGCGAATGGTTTGATATTGAACACGATGTTAGATAAGGTTGTGCTATGTTAAATTTATTCATGGATTAATGTATGAGGAATGCTTGTGAGGATGCAGTTGGTGTAAAAATGGACAATTTGAATGTGAGAATGCTGTTATATGGAGATGATTTCATATAAATGGCTGAGAATGAAAGTGATTTGCAGAATGCAATAATTCGTTTGAATGTGATGACAGGAAAATATGGATCTTATTATAAATGTCTAGAAAACTAAGGTGACATAGTTTATGATAAGGACGAATCAGGAAATGAATTTGTATATCTGGGCAGATTGTTTTGTAAAAATGGAAGGATAGATGGTGAAATAGACAGATGGGTGAATACATCTTGGATTGAAGTTCAATGTATGTGGACTATTACAAAGAATGAAGAAGTATCAAAAGAGGCAAAGATGGAAGTATATAAAAGTGTGTTGACGCCAGCATTGTTTTATGGATATGAAGTGAGGGTTTGTCAGGAGAAACACAAGGGCAAGGTGAATGAGGTTGGAATAAGATGTATGTGAGAAAACTGGTTTGGACAGAGTCAGTAATGAATGGGTGGTGAAGGAGTGTGGTTATAAAGGGAATCCAATATGTCAATGTGAAAGAAGCGTCTTATGTTGGTTTGGGCATGTTGAGAGGATAAGTGTCGATCAAAAGGAAGGGTTAGGCCATTTAAGACGTGGTGTTGTAGTCGAATGTTTAAATAAGAGAGACATTAAGAGTTTTAAGAATAGAAAAGCATGTATAGCTCGGTGTATGGATGTTGTTGAAAAAGTAAAGTAAAACTGTCATACACGATCAAAATTAAATAAATGTACACACAAAGTTTGCTAGTAGATCTAACAATGATATTTCTTTGGTCACCTACAATATTTTCAAGATGGGCCAATGGTCTTCTTTTATTTTAATCAAAGGTAGCAAATTGTTATTATAAATGGCTATTTATTTTAAAGTTGATTAATAGAATATATTTTTGGCTCATAACAGGATGCAATTTTTAAAGGAAAGGAAATAAAAGTACTTAACAAAACGAAGAATATCACTTAGTGAGCTGCATGTGTCCCACTGGTCATTTGTTTTGCTGGTCTATGCAATAATCTGATCCAAGAATAAAATAATATTTAAAAAATGTACTGTTCAAATGAAAGTATATTTCAATAAAAGTCAAGTGAATTAACTAGAATTTGTTGAGTGTCTAACCTGTTCAATGTTTACCGGTGGCCTCTTGCCTGTAGGGCTAGCTCCAGTTACTGTGGCTCGTCTTTGAACAGTGCTCCGAGGTTTGGGAAGGTAGAGACGCATACTAGTGGGTGAGGCATGACCCTCTTCTGTTGTGCCAGGTAAGAATGAGTCATCATCATCATCTTCATCCTCCTCTGAGCTTAGAGTTGAAGGAAGGGGTTCAATGTTGATATGAGCTGGTTTCAGAGTCACAATTTTACCCCTATAAAGAATAGAATAATAAACAAAATTGAAAAACAATATACTCAAATATGAAAATAAGCTAATGAAATGGTCATAATATTAGTCCCCATCATATTTGAAAATGCATATACATGAAAATAATGAAGTAAAAAGTTAAATAGGAATAGAGATTATTAAGAATTTTTAAGTAATAAGTATTTTAAATTAGGAGGGATAGTCAGTACACTTACCTTGGTGATACTGGGGTATAAAATGTTTAGATAGAACACTAAAGAAAACACAAACACATTCTTAAGGACAAGCTTTCACTGTCACAGAGAGCTTCATCAGTGCAACAATTTCTACTCCAGTATTGCTAGTGTAAGTGTGCTGGCTATCCCTCCTAATTTAAACCATGATTTAGCCTAGTGCTCTATTTTAAATAACCTAAGTAATAAGTAGAGATTTATTTGTGTACACATTTTTATATCTTTAAGACATACATACAAATTAATTTTTTAATTACCACCACACTTAAATAAAGATTAAAACCCACATCACAGCAGAAAATTTTCTGAAAAAGCACATAGTGTGCCCTGAAAATTATTGTAATATGTTGAAGAAAATGTGAACTCTCGGAAACAATTTTTTTATCCACCTTTCAATTTCATTAAATAAAGCATTTTTCTCATTTATACACATTTAAAAAATATTATTTTTATTATCAACGCGTCTTACTAGCCATTCGAGTTATACACACTTACGCTAATGTGTAATGAAAGGGTGATTGAAGATGAAATGGAGGACCTACAGTTTAACGTGGAATCCGAACCATGTTGGAGGCCTGGCATTCCGCACATTCACAAGTTGTGATTAATACATGTCTTGTCAGAGGTGAAGGAAGGTTTTGGCAATCAACTAAATCTGTGCCGGGACTGAGGATTGAACCCTGCACTCCCAGCACAGAAGTATGAATATAAAAAATACATTTTAGGTATTTCAATATGAGTATTTTTCAAAATTTGTAAATTTATTTTAGGATTATAAAAAACTGTTTCATGACAATAACAAATCTATATAATATAATTAGAGAAGTTGTTATAATCATATTAATAAATTGATATACTGCATAGAATAGAGATTATTTATTCTTTAAATATTACAAAAAAGGAGAAAAAAAGCTTTTAAAGTTTAGAATTCATTAAGAAATAAGATGCATTCTCTCTGTACAGTATATACAGTGTGTGTTCTTTTATTAAAAAGAAATGAACTAACATTAACTTTAATTCAGTTTTATTTTAACAAACCAAATTATTGAAAATAAATATACTAGCGCCATGTACATGACAAATTTTAATCAAATATAAAAACTTTTTTTGGAAATAATGTGGCTCTCAAAACATCTATATTAATAAAATAAATAGTTTGTATGTAATAAGCGGGTCACAATATCTACCACACAGAGGCTTGAAATTTAGAAATTAGTAGCCCATGTGCACTGAGGCCGAAATTTAAAAACTTTTGAATTGAACTTTATTAAAAACTTATAAAATTAAGATATAGTATATTAATACCGCGGGATAGCTGTACTAACCATTTTAATACAGATGTGCAATGCAGATTATGGTAGACTTTATGCACCAACATGTGCACCTGAAAGGTGGAATTAAAGATTTTTGATTGTAATTACGTTGTTTTTTTACTGTTTCTACCCTTTATTCCCTTTTACCCTGATTCTTTTTATCCTTTAAATCTATTTTACACTTTTCAACCCCTTTAATAACCTATTTACACCTAAAAAATCTATTAAATTTACTTTATACTTACCTTGTTACATTAAAATATTTCTCAAGGTCTAAGCTGGGTTATTAATATAAAAAGGAGTACAAAGTGTAAAAATGTCCAAAAGGGCACCATAGAACTAAATGGTAAAAAGGCCAAAAATTTAAAAGGTGTAACAAGAGTAAACAAACAATACTGGGCAAAACAGGACAAATGCAGTAAAAAAAACTCAAGTTATTTTGAGTGAATTTAATTACAATTCTTTTTAACCCTTTTGGCACATATCAAACCTTTTATCCCAATTAACCTCTATTGCATTTTTATTTTTACCATATTTACCTTTTCCATTTGTTACCCTATTAACCATGTTTCCGCCTTTTAGCAATTTTACCATGATTGCCCCTTTTTTACACTATGTTTTGTTTACCCTTTAAATCACTTTTTAAATTTTAACCTGTTGAAACTCCTGGCCTAAATATCCCCCTAAGTTAATAAAATGGAAGTGGGTAACATATTAACATTTATTTAAATAGACCACAAGATAATTTATATTTACAATATAATAAAAAACAGAGCACGTAGAGGGAGTGAGCCACAATATTTACGAATATTTACTCAATCGTTAGGTACCAAAAGACAAATATGTCATTTAAAGTCCCACCAAAACAATATGGATAACAGATCCACCCGAGCCTAACTAAATTATTATAGTGATATTAATTAATCATTACACCAAAAATGGCCTTATTAGCAATACACAATGTATTCTTATTCATACTTAAAAAGAATAGTCAGATTTACAATTTATATTTGACAATGCCGTTTAGTGGCCTAGAGACAAGTTAATTTGTATGACTATTAAATAACACCATCTAGTGACCTTGAGACAAACAAATCTACCACAAATATTACCTCATGTAAGTGATCTAAAAAATAACAGGATCACATGAATCAACCATTTTATTTACTATATAGTATTAAATAAATATTTAAGTATTAAAACTAAAACGATAATACAGAACCATTGACAAAAAGGTTAAAGGGTGAAAGAGAATTTTGAATGCTCGCATAATTAAGTCTCCCATGGATAGTGTTGCTTACCTAGATTCAAGCTGGTGGTATAGTGAGTAACAATATAGACCAAACATGTCAATTTATAGTCCTAGAAAGTCATCACGTGATCCCAGAGATGGATATAGGGGAACTCAAAGGAGGGCAGAGATGGGTAAAGTAAGGCGAACATGGCACATGCGTAGAACTGATGGAGCACCTGGTGCTGGCGCAGATTGTTCTAGTCATCGAACACCATGGAAGCATCCATAACATTCTACAGTGTTATTGGGGCGTCTGTGGTGTGGAACTCATGACATCATCTGGTACGACACACCACGCTGGTCCTGACTGACACTCTCTTCAGTTGAACGGGAACATTGAAGTGAGTAGGATGGGTGAAGTCTCTTCAGGTGTAATTTAGTGAGTACAATTACTTAATAATCACATTTGTAACATGTCCATGTATGTTACACTATTTAGTTACTTTTTTTTATTGACTTTTTAATTTTTTTTATGAGATTTACTATTTACCCATTTTTCATTTATGCATGTTTTAAACCTTTTTACACCTATTTTAACCTTTTACCCTAAAATATTTATCTCGGGCTAAGCTGGGTACTTAGTGTAATAAGGTGTAAAAAGTGACTAAAAGGGTAAAAAGTTAGTTTAATTAAAAAGGTTTGAAAAACTTGTAAAAAGAGTAAATAAAGTAAAAATGACTTAACATATTAAAAGGGTAAAAAGGACAAAAATGACAAAAAGGGCCAAATTGAAAAAAAAATATGAAAAAATGCAATAATTGGTAGAGGAGAAAAAATTAACTCTAATATAATGGGTATAAAATTAATAGGGGGGAAAAGTGCCAAAAAGAAAAAAAAAATAATAGGGAGGGAAGGGTAAAAATGGTAAATGGGGTAAAAATTGTAAACTGGGTAAAAAGGGGTCAATAGGATAAAAGAATAGGTGAGGTAGAAAGTGTTAATGGGGTGGATAAGGTACCGTAATAAAAAAAATGTGGTGGATAAACAAGGTAAAATTTATCAACAGAGTAAATGGGATAAAAAAAAGCAAAACATATTTTAATATAATTTACTTTGTAGCCTTTTTACCATATTTACACTTTTGATCCTCTATTAGATTTACTTTTAACCCTTTTAAAACTTTTATATCCTTTTTACTCTTCTTAACATAAAATATTTCTCCTGGGCAATGGCGGGTACATTAATGCTTGAACTAATAAACAAGAAAGTTTTAAAGTTTAAATTATGTTTTGGTTATGGTTACTGATAGCAAAGAGAAAATTTTTAAAAGATTTTTTTTGTATGGATTCATTAAATTATAGATGAGCATTTTAAAATATAAATTGATTTTTTTTTAAATATTATACTAGAAATAAAGAACACTCCTCACCCAAATTTTTAGTTAATATAATGTGAAGATGAATAAAATTTGGGATCTAATACACATTTGATGATTGCCACTATTTTCACTAATAGCAGTGATTTTTGTTTTCCCCCATGTTACTAGCTAACTTATTCCAACTGTATATTAAATTGAGTAATAAAATGGCTTGTGTGTTTACTCCGTTTACCCTTAAAAGTAGAAGTCTTACCTTGAACAGCTAAAGTGTGGCTATATCTTATAAGCTGTACACTAGTGGAACCCTGCAAGGTAGCTTGCTACCTTTCAAACTAAACAAAGGGTATCAATACTGTCAAAATTTAAGCTTAAAGGTATTTAATTTAAAAACAATAATATTTTTAAGGATAGTATGAAATAGTTTTTAACGCATTGTTTTCATTAATCTATTATTACTGCTAAGTATGTAAAAAAACAGATGACATATATTATTAGTATTCAAACATTTAATATGAGGTTATTAATTTATTTGAGTTATTTATATTTAACATGCACTTTCTGAACCAACTGATTAGATTAGCACATAACTTAAATTAGGTTATTAACAAGGTGTTAAGCTGAGATCCATGAAATAAAATGCACCCAAATTATCCTGTAAAAGGAATTCAAATTCTATCAGAACCATAAATTAGAATAGTATCGTATTTGTACTTTGTCAGAATTTAATCCTGGCCTCTCAAGTAAAAATAAGCCACAAATACCTATGAAAAAAGAATGAATTAACCTGCTCAGCAGAATGAAGCCTACGCTCAACTCAAGTGTTTACTAAAGACTGCAGAATAATGTGCATTCACCTCTTCTTACATTTCCATCAATGTTGTGTTAATTTAAACATAGCGCTTACATACTGTCAGTTTTGGAGGCAGCCAAAATCCTTGACCTTAATCTAAGTCAAACAGAAGTAGTGAATACTATACTTGAGAATGAGTCTCCCTTGGCTCGCCATTTTACTTTCTTAAACAAACCCACCCCCGTGAGGGAGTTATTCATTAGCGTCCCTAATTGAAGGTATTCTGTTGGCCGAGAGCAAATATTTAGCATTAATACCCGGCATGAAAGGGATTCATATCTCGATAAGAAATATAATCCCGTGCACAGGGCTAAAGCCAGCGGTAGCAATTTTAAACCTAACGGTCAGTATAAGGTTAGCTCTAGTTCCACGAAGCAATGTTACAAGGATGTCAAAAGTCAGATGTTACAAGTGCCAAAGTTTGGGGTATTTCAAGAGCCAATGTCGGGAAACCAATAGAGCACTACCAGGATCACGGTTCTGGTGAGCTAAGCAATAGTACCCCGCTGTGGGATTTCATTCTGAACCGCGACCCCTCCTACTTGTCTCTCAACCTGTTGTTGGAGACCCAGGTGCCAATGAATATTTAACAAAAAGTGTTTTTTGAAATTTCTGCGTGTTTCGTTTCCAAGAATGAAAAGGCCAGTCCTAAAGTTTACACCATTGCTTAGTCATTCCCTTCTAGTAGACCATCTTATTAATCTGTCTGTAAAGAGAGGTATGTTTTCGTGGACCCAGGTTTTTTAGTTGTCCTTAATTAACTCTATGGCATCATCCTGGGTTTTGACTTTATGGCTAAGGCTGTGGTGGACGTGTTTTGAAATAATGTTTCTTCTTCCTTTATGCTTCTAGTCAAGCTGATGCGCGGGGGCACATAGATTGGTAATGTGAAGAATTGGTTGGGCTCTGTTGTTGACAAATTTTCTAACTTTATTACTCCTATGTGGGAGAAGTGTAATATACCTCGGTATGACAGTGTTTTGCAAAGACGAAAACCTAGATGTGGCAACAGTATGAATAAGTTTACCACCGTTCTGGAGCCACAGAAAGTGATGCTAAAATTTGATGCATTGTTTGGAAAATTAACAAAAAAAAACCTATTGCATGGGTGCTGCTCCGAACAGACCAGTAAAGACGCTAGGGTTGGGCTATTATTTGTTCTTTGTGTTTTTGCTCCCTTCAAACCCTCTTACCTGCCACATCAAGAGTTGAGTTGTCAACTCTGCATAAAAAAGAATGATATAAAAACCACTAAAACAAATGATTTTATATTTTAAAACTATTAATGCGATTTTAAAATCGTGTATTTTTTCCCCAATTTCCACAAAATAAATTAATTCCAGGACTAACATTTAAAATTGCTGTAACTAGCCATTTAGTTCACCGGTTTTCATCCAGGGCAACACTAACTTAAGCTTCCCACTACAAGATGGTTATTGGTACTTCATCTTTATTTGCACCTTCCTTTGGGAAACAAAACCACAAATCCTGAGTGTCAGTATTAAGGTGGGGGAAATGTGGGAGAAGGATTTACTTGAAATTTGTCTATCAAAACTAATATACAGGAGTTTGAATTAATGAAAGTCCAGAGTTTAACGCTCAGTTCTTTCTGTTTAATTCTGATATATTGTAGTGAGGGTGGTTTTTCTTAAATGGTTTCTCTCTCTACCTCCATGCAAATGTGAGTAGATTACCTCTGAAGTCTGTCTACCTTTTCCTCATTCCTACACCCTTAGAGTAATTATAATATATGTGTATAACCTTAACAAGTAATAAGGTGAGGGGATAAAAAAAACACTGAAAGGACAGCTAAACCGACAGCCATGGGGAATAAATGTCATGTCATTTAGTCTAGTTTGTTGCTGGTGACAAAGAAGTCAGGATTAGGTTTATAACCCAGTGTATTGAGGGTGATTTTTCCTAGATGGTTACTCACTTTTCCTCCATACAAGAGAGGGTGAATTTCCTCTGAATGTTTCCTTCCTAATTTATATTTAATTATGTGATTAAATGTGAATAGGCTAAACAAGTATTAAGACTGATGAAAAGCTCTCTCAGGTAGGGTAATCTCAGTGCTAAGGAACTTGACTGACGTGCTTAGTTCTTAAAGAGGTGGGATTAGGATTGTCTCAGTGTTAGGGAACTTAACTGACGTGCTTTGCTCTGACAGGCAGTATTGAATCAGTACTAGGGGGTTGAGGGGACAAGGAGGGGCCAAGAGGGTATATTTCCCCTCTATCCGTCCCAATACCAAGAATGATTTTAAAACTAACTTAGATCATAGGAAATATAACTAAACATTTTAAGACAAAGCCACAGACAAAGAAACAATTGTCAGTGGACAAGGCTTATGACTTGTTATTCATAAGTGTGTACCGCTTCACCCAATGAAAGTGTTCCTATAATGGGGTATGAGGTTGGTCTGACAGAACTTAAAACTTACCCAAAACTTGATAAAAAATGTGTTGCCTTAATACTATAAAAAACAACAAAAATAAATATCTATAACTATTAGCTACCATCCTGAGTACATTTTTTACTTGCATTTATCACATGTTAAGTATTATTAACACCTGGGAACACACCTAAAGAGACACTAGAATCACTCGTACTACATCTTATTTAGCAACACATCAGGACTAAGTAACTTCAGCTTAACGGAGATTTTAATAAATAAGACTTAGGCATTGAGACATGGCACCTTAGCGGTCTTGTCGTAACATGGAGTTGATGATGTGATAATGAAATAAGATATATTTTGAACAACTAATATTTTTTAATAGGATAAAAATCATATAAACTTTAATTTCTGGGATATTTAATAAACCCTATACACATTCTAAAACTGATTAAAAATAGCAAATGTCATCAAAACAGTTTTAAGCTTTGGAAACAATGGTTTAAACCATTTACCAAATTTTTTCTTGAATTCAAAGATTCACCAAAGAGTGGTGTTTAGATTTAGAACAGTTGAGTGAGTTTTATTTTATTTTAACTAACAATATAAATGCCAAATAAATAATTTTGACCACTTTAGTTATTTAAATCGTGGTTCAAAGTTGTCATAAAAATAGCTCCATATTGCTTCTAGAGGCACTTATAATTCAAACTTTTCTCGGATGATAACTCTTACCACTGTTTTGAAATTGAATTATTCTTACTGTTGTTATAATAATAAAAAAAGTCTCATTTTATGAAAAAAAGTTTTCAAATGAATAAAATATTATGTGTATTTGTGTGCATGTCATTAGATGCAAGAGCTTCAAAACCAAGTAATCTAGAAAACTGAAACTTGGCATAGTTTTTTGATTAATCTAATGGGTATGTACCTTGGACCTTTTTTTCATTACATCTATTGTGAGAAAGAGATTTTAAGCTCAACTATCAATTTATCACTACAAAACATTATTTCCCCCAACTTTTCAAATCGAACTACATCCTGGTTTGCTATTTATTTCTCACCACGTCTTAGTGCGTAAGGTATACTTTTAGAGAAAGGTTATCCACATTAGAAGGAAGGAAAAGAAGGGAAACCATATAGACAAAAGTAAAATCAACTAAGTGCACCCGAATGGAATTAAAATTCTGACGACCTCATCACCAGAAAACTAGAATAGATGAGAATTAACTCATTTGATCACGTGCCCACCTGTGTGAATAGTATGGTAGAAATTGCATAAATTGTTATAAAAGTCTGTTAATATATATTTATATTATTATAGTTATACAGGGTATCAAGCAAAACTATATTTTAAAACCCCTGACTTTTCCCGGTTTACCAGGATCAATTTACAACTTTTCCAGTCACTATATATTGAAAACAATCTTTTATCAAGATGGCAACTTAATGTAACACTATTTATAGACCAATACACAGGCCGCTAATCAGAAATTGTGTCAATCTATGATGCTATTAAAGAATTTCACTCTAAAGCAATGGGCTATTGTGTAGTGTGATCCAAGTTAAATTTCAATTAGATCCTATTGAGTACATCAGTACAGTTTAAAATTGTTGCGAGACATGCTTTTATAGCTAGTTTCTTCTTTCAATAGTGTAATTGAATTCTTGCACATGCACATAGCCATGGCTCAACTTTGGCTAAAAACATGCAGAGAGAGAGGGATGAAAACACGACACAAAAATCACATACTGTTGACTTTGAGAATTCAGATTAGTATGCTCAAGTGTGTTGAAAAATATTTGTGGTGACTCTTAATTGGAAGAAAAATGTTATTTTGACTATTGTAAATGAAAGTTTTGTATTATTTTAATGAATATGTGAAAATTCCAGAAATTTGATCAAATTCCCTGACTTTTCCATGACCTTCCCCTGACCCAGCAAATTCCCTGACTTTTCCCTGTTTTCTAGGTCATTGGACACCCTGTTATATACAATATATATATATATATATATATATATATTATATACACATATTAACTACCTTTGTAAGTAGGCATGTGGACTTATTATTAGGCTCATCTAGTCTTTCCAGTGACAGGGAGTACCAACAGGTGTTACTGAACAAAATTGCCTTCTTGGATATTTTGAATCTATTTTGAAAAGTGGTTTGTATCTTAACTTCCCTATCCCACTTAGGTGCATATTAAATATAAAGAGAAAGAAAAGAATTAGAAGTTTACTCTGTTAGTCCACTAGTTTACATGCTGATAACCAGAGCCTGGATTTTAATGACATATTTTTTTTGGTATACCACAGACAATGCTTTTGCACACATAAGCTCTGTTTATGAGCTCCCGGTTGTAGAAATATATATGTGATAGGTCATTTTTTGGTCAATTTTTGCCATTTTAATCCTTTGAGTGCCAATGTTGCTCAGAGTGATGCACAAAATATCTGCTAAAATTACTAGCGTTGCTTACAGCGATCCCATGTTTTCGAGCTCTTAGTTCAGTATTAAGTCAACAGATAGGGTAGATTTTATTTCCACTGCATTCTCTTATGTTCAAGCTACTATTATTTGTCTTTGCACTTAGGGTTTCGATATATCGAACATGAAAATTATTTCCTAACTTTATGAGTTTTATCTTTGGCCCTGTTTGTAGACTAAGCTACTAAGAAGAAAGCTGTGATTCAAGACACAGAAATACTTGCAATATTTGTTGATAGCTCAAGAGAGAGTGATCAATTTGTTAGTGATTCTGAATTTGTAAATAATGAAACTAAATAGGAATTATATTCGAGTGAAAGTAAAAGATCGCAACTAGTATGAGTGGCAGCTGACATTGATAACATGAGTGTGAATAATAGCAATTCCTATTAGGATGAAATAAATCTTGAAGATCAGGATAATCCACCCCAACCGCTTCATATTCATGCAAAAGTACCAGGTTTGAAGACCCCTCCATCACCCCTTCTGATTCCAAGCCAATTATTTATTTTAAACTTTATTTTACTATAACCCTGCTAAAGTTGATGGCCACTGAAACAATTGCCTAGCATAACCCAATTTTAGTGTAAAATCTAAAGTTAGTTTTTTTGTGTAAATGTTGTTATTTACTCAATTTTTTATGTTCTTTTCAGTGATTTATTCTATTTCAAGCTATCTAAAATTCCAATGCTTAAAAATTAATGTTGAATAAAATCATAAAAAAATGTTTTTAATTATCTTTGCTGGTGATTATTTTATTATATTCAAAAATTAAAAATGTTAGCTAGTTCATGTAAAAATTTGAGTGCAAGAAGTTCAAAGATTAATAAGTTGTTAAAGTTTAAACAAAATCCTGTATTTTTCAGTAAAATAGCTTGGCACTTTTAGCACATATTTTGTCATTTCTCTTGGCACTTAAAGTTTTGGACCATTTTTTTAATGCTTTACATAATTATGTGTTCACTTTTAGGCATTTATGCTGAATGTAGGTCATTTTTAGGACTTTATTCTGAATATAAATCATTTCAGGCATCTATGTTAATATTATTAGCAGCACGTCTTACTACCCATTCGGGTTATGCGCACTTACGCTAATGTGTAATGGTAGGGTGATAGTGAGATGAAATGGAGGACCAACAGTTTAATGTGGAATCCGAACCACAGTGGAGGCCTGGCATTCCCCACATTCACAAGATGTCTTGTCAAAGGTGAAGGAAGGGTTTAGTAATCAGATAAATCTGTGCCGGGACCGAGGATTGAACCCCGGACCCCAGCACAGAAATCCGACACCTTACCCCTAGACCACCAGGTCACAGGCATCTATGTTGAATATAGGTAATTTTCAAGTATTTAAGTTGAATATATATATGTATGAATTAGTGATGATTTTAAGAAACATAAATATTAAAACATTTTATCCCCCTAAAGTAGAGAGCTGCTCTAAAATGGAGATTATTGATTTGATGTTTAAGACTCTCTACCACTAGTGTACTTCCTATTTTTTTGCATTGATTGATTACCAAACCCTTCCTTCACCTCTGACAAAACGTGTATTAATCACAACTTGTGAATGTGGGGAATGCCAGGCCTCCACCGTGATTCGGATTCCACGTTTAACTGTAGGTCCTCCATTTCATCTCACAATCACCCTACCATTACATATTAGCGTATGTGCATATAACCCAAACGAGTAGTAACACGCGGTGCTGATAGTAATAATAATTTGTAATGGTAATATAGACTACAGAGCGTTAAAGTATTCGCAAATATGACTAACAAGATTTTTTATATTTGATAGAACATTAACGAGTTGTTGTAAGGCCAGAGGGTACTTGTTTTTTTCTTCCACAGCATTTATTTGCATTAGCTTTATTCCACATTACAGTATTATCGGATTGTTGTGACAAGGGCCACGCTTTCTTTATTGCATTGTTAAGCCTCACCACCGACCTATGATGCTTTATCTATCATTACATATGCGAGTCATATGTCACTAGAGATCTGAAAATAGTCAAATAATTAATTAATTAATATAACGAATTCTTATGATTAAATGACATAGTAATAACATTGAATAAAATTTTCACAATTTTTACATACCTGATTTATACAAAACAACATTATCTAGTTATTGCAAGGTGCATGGGTACTCGTTTTCTTCTTCCAATTCATAGACTTGCATTAGCTTTTTTTCCACATTATTATTGAATTGCTGTGAGACACATCACACTTTTTTTTGTATTGAATTGTTACTTTCACCTTGCCGTCAACTTGTGATGTTTTGTCCACCACGATGTAGGCAAGGCATAATTGGACAGTAGTAACTAAATTTAATAAATTATAATAACTATTTGGTTGAGTTTTAATAATATAGATAGTAAATATCTTATATTTTATTGTGAATCAAAGATAGGGATTATTAAAGATAGTTTGAAATTAAAAGGATATAGCCATTTTGGAGGTTAAACATCTAGTTTTTACAGGTGACTTTTGAATTTAATTTTAGAACAAAACAATCTAAGTGAAAGGGCTGGTGATTGCGGAACTATTTTAAAAAGGGACAAATTTTTCTGTGCAAAGAAAAAAAAGAATAGGTAAGTTCATAGAATTAAGACTTAGTAATTCTAATTCCTTTTTTCATTTTAAAATTTTGATTTGTAAAGAAAATATAAAAGAAAAAAATATAAGATATTTATTTTTTTCATTTAAAAAATATATTTAAATAAAATTAATAAAGAAATAGTATTAATAATAAAATAGTCCATGAAAATAAAGTATGATGAAATTATGAAAACAGTGTATTTAGAAGCAATACATGAATGTTAAGCAGATCTGGGCCATTTAGTAATAAAAAATAAGTTGGTCTCCACAACTACCCCTAAAATTCTGAACCCACAGTAACTAATGAGGTCTTATTTTTTCATAAAGACATTTAGATTAGCATCTTGTAATCATATCATAATTTTAAGAATTGTACCCAGGGAAAAGTTAGCTGACCTTTAATATGTAGAAAAAACTAGGGCAGTACAGGATCCTGAACTTTTGGAGGAAAATTTGTTGTTCCCGAAATTCAGGTTGGAATGAATATTAAAAAACAGTTACAATTAAAGACTGTCTATCAATATCACCTTTATATTTAATTTTAGTTAGAAGTACTATTAATTTATTAAATTTAAACTAGCCTTATCTTCTGTTAAGTAAATGAATCATCAGTCGATTTTATTTTGTAACTGCCTTTAAACACAACTGAGCACCATACTATAACCACACTATATATAGGCCTATATATATTTGAGGGAAATATCTATCTATGAATAAATTTAAAGTAGGAAAACATAATTTAAGTGCAAACTAATGAAACAAATGGCTTTTAAATCAAATTATTCAAGAAAAACATGTTCATCACACTTATTTGCATAGAGACACGTCTACTAAGTAAATGCTTTTATTTGGAATGGCATCCATTTTCTTTTGTATCACAGATAATAATAGTTGGATAAACTAATATTTTTGGAGTCCAACAGCGCTTTTTGTGGGAGCTTTAGTAACAATTTAAAGTTAAGAGATAATCAGGAACAATGACTCAGATGAAAAATGTTTTTGTTATTCCTATGGACAGACTGTGCTCACTTTTATTTACTCAGATTAGTTTGAATATTTTGATGTTTTACTTTGTATGTATTTAAATTCTTGCCTTGAGTTTTTTATTTTAAGAGCTTTTTTTTTACTAAATCTTAAAATTTATTTTTACCAAAAATGTAATTAAAAATACACACTTATAAAAGTTGCATTAGGCCTGGTTTTTTTAATCTACATTACATCAAAAACCTTACTCAACACTTGATAGACAAAATATTATTTAGTTTTTATTTGGACAAATTATATTTTACAAATAAATTAATATAAAAATGTGTATATTTTTTTCCAAAAATGTTTTTACAAAATAACAAAATTTAAATTTACTCTACATACCTGTAACTTCAAATGACTCAGAGTTTTTGTAACTGTTCACGGATCTATTTAAAATTATTTTGACATCTACCAATACATTGAAACTATCATTTTTTATTTTTTATTGAAATGGGATGGCTAAGCTTAGGCTAAAATTATAGATCTGAAAAATAAATATAATACTAACATGAAAAATTATTTTTTAGATATTTTCAGATTTCCTAAGGAAATCGTAATTTCCAGCAGAATAATTTCCCAAAGTCAAAATGTCATTCCCACACAAGACCAACAAAAACATTCTGATTTGTATAAAAAGTTACATAACTTATTCCTAGTTGTCATTTTAGAAATTCTGACAATTAGTTGAAAATCTTCACGTCAGGACGAAAAGATTAATATCTAAACTGTTCAGATTGGTTAAAAAATATGGGTGGTGTTGAGGTAACAAAGTCTTACAATAGAAGTTTAATAGTATAGATACATGGGACATTTTTTAAACAGTCTACAGATATGTTGGGAAAAAAATATTGAAGTGAAATCAAATCCAATCACCTTGGTAAAGGTATTTGAAAGTCTGGAATTGTTAGCAGTTCTGGGCGAGGTGAAGGCAGATTATCATGCCATCTTGAGTATGGGGAAGCCCGTTTTTTACTGGGCAAGCGATATGGCTTCATATATATTTGGCCATACACTTTGGTGTGGCGTGGTCGCTTCTTTAAAGTTAGGAACATATCTGTTGGAGATTCTTCAAAAAGAGCCATTACTTTCTTTGTCTGCCAGCTTACCTGCAAATCACATGATTAGAGACAACTTTAAAACATTTAATAATAGCTTCTATGGGCTATTTGCTATCCAAAAATTGTTCTTTTAATTACTGTGTAATTTGCCACTTGTCTGGAGTATAAAAAATCAATGAATTAGACTAATTTAGTTAGGATGAGATAGGTAGAATTTATAGGAAATGTACATGTATTTATGTGGAAGGAGTGAAGGAAACCCTTTTAAGGAAGAATATCCTCAGTACACTCGAAAATGAATGTGGAAAAGTAAATTCTGTCAATAAACGTTGTTGATATAGCCTAAGCCACCTAGTAAAGAAACAAAATTAAAACAGTGTAAGAGTTGGATCATACAAAAAAATAAATTAGATTAATATAGATAGGTTGCTTGGCAAACTATTAATGCAAATAGTCTCTCTCTCTCTCTATATATATAGAGAGAGAGACTATTTAATATAAAATACAACTTTTGGTTGCTATTGTAGTTTCAAATTCCCAACATTTTTTAAAAACGTCAATATCGACCCATCCTAATATCCATACCCTAAAGATCATTTCCATCTTTTAACATTACTATTCATCTATAATTAATTGTATAACTGCTGCCTTTATTCCATGTTTTTTTTTCTATTTATCTTTTCTGTAGACCTTAAGTTTTTTTTAGCTAGTGCTTAAATTTTGGCCTATACATAGTATTTAATTTTCACTTTATTTAATTATATGGTGTCTTTAGTTAATTTTATGATAAGTTTTGCATTAATAGTTTGCCAAGCAACCTATCTATATTAATCTAATTTATTTTTTTGTATGATCCAACTCTTACACTGTGTTAATTTTGTTTCTTTTGTTTTTATATATATATATAAAAAATAACATCTTCTGCCATCTATCTAACTCTTACTATCTAAATTAAAAATTCAGCAATTTCATATTATTTTGATAGCTCTAGTTTTAATAAATAAACAAGATAATTTAAAAATACCATAATGCACTTTTTATGAAAATATTTTATTATAGATATTTATAAATAAACATAACTGATACTTATGGATAATTTTAACTGAAGACATTTAGTAAAAATAATAAAACTAGTAAAAAATGTTTAAAAATTAACAAGTTTGTTTACTGTCTCACATATTTATGTTGTATATACTATACACTATCGTTAAGTGAAAAATGCATTTAAAATTATTGTTAAATATGCTTAAAATTAAAACCATTTAAAGGCAGTGTTTTAGAATATTTTTAATTGGGCTTTATTCTCAAAACATGGCATAATTTCACATGACTTAATTCTCGTTTGATTAAAACCATCTCTGGTTTCTGTACTAACTAATGAAGAAAACGCCTCAGTTAATAACTTTACACACTTCTCTACAGCCTGTGGGTGACAAGGAAAACTTGTAAACTCCACCTTTGGTATAGTGCTGTCATTCAATAAGGATTTAAGATCATCATTTTACAGGATAGCTAAAATCGAAGGTGACATAAAATCACACTCATCCCAGTAAATCAGATCCCTATAATATTTGGCCTTGAAGTTCAATTTAAAAACAACAAACCGTCTTATCTGTAATGTGTGTTGTTTACTGGCCTTAATAATGCATCTCAATCCAAACTCTTTAACATATTGACGATTATAAGTTATCATACACAAAAGGATGTTTTCTGGATGGCTAAAGTAAGCATTACGTTGTATTACAGGGCCCAAAACTGTTTTAAGGTCATCATTTAGGTAACATGATAGTTGTACTGTTTTGAAAATGTGCCGGCTATCATCTTTACAAGAATAATGCACTTTTATCTCAAACCACATTGGCGCATACACTCTAATTATAAATTCAAACAAATTTTTTAGATCTAAAGAAGAATTATCTAAAGTCGCAGAACACAATTTGCTGTTGATAGCCACCTATAATGAGCCAGTTTCCCTGGGAAGAAGATTAGCTAAATTTATAGCATATATACCACATGAAATAGCTTTACACATTTGATTTAAATATGCTTGAACCTTACTTAAATCACTCACTTTGAGTTCTGGTGACAGTTAATTTTACCAAACTTCCCAATTAGAGGCACCTCACAATTTTCTAGTAACTTCACAATTGTTCAAGATTACTTTCAAGGTTCAGTAGTGGCTCCATAAAGCTAGTGAAAATAAGTGTCTCAAGGGAGGTTCATTTGCATGTAATTGGCATATTAACCACTGCAATGGATGCTTTAGTTCTAGTTCTAGGTACCTAATACCCCCATATTTATTCCCAGTATTCACAGCAGTGCCATCAGAACCAATAGCCATGAGTTTATTTAAGTTTAAGGTGCTTTCAAAACAAAACTCCAAAATGCTTCTTGCAATAGATTTTCCCGGTTCAGAAGCTGGTGTAATGTAGCCTAAATAGAAATAACCTGGTTCTTCAATAAGAGAGCTATGTTCTACAACAGTTCTTTGATAGTGTCACTCTTCTTTCTTTTCTTGACTTAAAGTTTTATCTTTGCTAACATCAAAGAAGATACCTTTTATTAATTTAAATGAGCTTTTAAATTCTTCACTGAGAGTTTTTTGACAAATTCTTCTTAACTTTATTTTTATCAATTACTTTTAAGAAATCCTTTGTTGTTATCACTCCAACATCTTGCAAAACAGCTTAAGCAATAGCTGCAGCTGATCTATCCGATACACCATATTTATCACACTCTCTTGCTAGTGTTGGAAGCTGCAATCTCATTTGAAGACTTCATTCACCAACTTTGAAAATGGAAGGTTGTGTAACATACAGAGCTTCCTCATGCAAAGAAGATTCTGACTCTGATATAGAAGACTTAGTATTTTTTATATTTATTTTTTTCATCAAAATTTATTTGTGTAAAATCATATCTAGATTTAACAAATTTCTTGGCCTGTTTAGACTTTCTTTATTCTTTGCTTTTTAACCTATTCATTTCAATAAAGTCCATTTTTCCAAAAGCTATTTTGTTTGATGATCTTTGATCACAAAGAAACGACTCTTCTTTGATAGGTAGTTTCCTATTTTTTTCACAACTACATCAAGAGGTTACATATTTACAAGCAGTGATGTCAAAGAGTTTGCTTGCTATAAGTTGAAAAGTATCAACTCTGATGTCGTAGTTTGGATTTGATTTGGCTTTAGGATATCTTACAAGGCTTAGTTGAAATTCTTTGAATGTTTATATATTATTCTATGGATGGTAGGTGGTGCTGGTGTAGCCTCTGGGTTCAAATTAGCAAATATTTAGGTTGGGTGGTTTTCTAGACTTTGTGATACATTGATGTGCCAGTTCCCATCTTCTTAAATGATACATATTACATTATGTCTTGTTAAATGATTTTAACACCTTGACAGTGTAGCAGTACTCATAGTTGAGGTTATGAGTGGAGAAGTGTGATGAAACTGGTTTTTCTGAATTCTTGATTTTGGTGTCATGGCAGTGTCCACGGTTTAACCTCTCTTATAGGAGCTACTTCAACATTATTTTAGTTATTTTTATAACCATGGCAATCACTAGTGTAGGCAAATATCGAGCTATGATTGGACGATTGATTCAAACTTTAAAACAATGAACTGTCATAGCGTTTTTACTTTATGATTGTAAATAATGTTTTAATAGTGATAGTATTTTGTTAATTTTATCATACTATACTATAAATATAAGTGTTGTGTTCCTCGATGTCTAAATAGAACATCTATTTGACATATATTTTCAAATAAAGATGAAACAAGATTCTCCATCTGTAACCCAAAGCTTGAAAATCTGGACAATGAAACTATTCGTACTAAGTTTACAATTTGCAATGTGCATTTTAAAGACAAATGTTTTAGTCTAGGGACTAAATGGCGGAATGCACATTCAATCCCATCTTTACAATTGCCGGGTGGGGGGTGGGGTCTATTATCATATTTTTTATCGGCCAATTTATAAATTAAAATGGTGACAAAAATAAATTAACGAAAATACATTAAATTAATATCAGTGAACAAATGATTTAATTACTTTTGTTAATGTAATTAAATGTTAGTTCTCAATATTTAAATAAACCAAAGTAGGTAAACTTCAATTAACTTTTGAATCCAAATGACAAGGGCTATACAATAGAGTGATTAATCTGATTTAGAAGAAAAATATTGACCCATGAAAAGGCCCCAACACAAACTCTGTCCGTAGTCCGTAAGAAATCTATGCTAAAGTATCTGATTGCTCTGGACACAGAGTCCTTATCCGTAATTGTATAGAAGTTGGTCAACTTGAACTTTCTAAGGAGTAAGGACTAGGTCATACAGAGTACACAACTTAGGCTGTATCCAAATAATCTACTTCATGCGCCGTCAATCCTTGACGTTCACTCGAGAGTTGGATTAACAATCAAGTGATCAAGTGCAGATCCATCTGAATAGTAATGAAGTGTGCTAATGCACCCCTCACACGCCGTTGATGCGGTGTTAGATCAGCAATTGTTTAATTTTTCGTCTGCTAGAGAGAGAGAGAGAGCTCGTAGAGTATTGTGATCTTTGATAACGTACGTTAAAAATAATGGTTGCTTTGTAATGTTGTAGAGTTGTGTTGAATAATTTGGCTAATTTGTCCATGTGCAGTGAAAATAAGTCACCCCAAATCTGTAGGTGGCCTACGCTAATTTGGGCTGATAGATGGCATTTAAAATAGTTTCTAAGATCATCGGTAGGAAGCAGCTCTGCGAACTCAAGGGAGTGAAGAATATTTTGCCGTTCGAATAGTCTGTTGCAGTCTTCGATCTCAAGTGTGTGTTAAGTGTAAAGTCATCAAGTATGCATCGTGTTAAGTGTACTTGACTATTTGGATACAGCATGAGTAAATATGTGTGCACATATTTAAATAAAAGCACTAATGGCAGTGAAAGAATACTAGTAAATGGGTATTATTCTTATCAGACACAAAAAAAGGGTCAGCCATCTATATACTAGGCCTAAGACAAAAAAAATAATTTAGAAAATATTAGCACAAATCACTTATTTCACAGTATGTCGTTCAGCCATAATCTTAGGCATAAGGATTTCCTGAAAAGCTTGAATTTCGGAGGACGTGTAAATGTCCAACCACATGGTCAATAATGTGTTCCTGAATTAACCGCAAAAGGTCTAATCCCCTGCAAAAGCCTTTTAACTCTGCCCAACCTAGACCCTATTAAGTTAGTGCATATGTTCAGTTGACGGATCAACAAAGTATTTCTTGTTATTCACTATAATATGCATGTATGGCAGGCGACATATACTTCCAACTTTGTAAACCAGAAAATACTTTTCAGCAGTCAGTTCAAACTAAAAAGTTTCCCAAAAAGACCACTCAAATAAGAGATTTTCAGAACTGCCAACTTAAAAAAAAAAGCCTCATATATATAATTCTATAAATAAAGGTTTAGATAATTGTTATATTTATAAGTAGACAGAACTAACCAAATCCAACCTAACTTTATAACTCCATGAAAATTTGAATGAAATAGATAGCATGAAACTAATTAGAAGCCCTAAGTTGTCATGCTTGTATATAGTGGCAAGCAATAGTACCTAACCAAGTAGCTGTGAATATGTCAAAGAGGCATTTTAATCATCTTCGGTAATAATTAATTATTTAATCTCACAATTAGAATATTCTAATGGCTACCTTTTTTTTGTGATAGATATAGGCCTAATTTATGACGCCGCTTGGTTGTGTTTTCTTTGGAAAATTCAACTATCTCAAAATGCTGTGTAGGCATTCTGTTGGGACTTGAGTAATTCCATCCACTCAATAGAGTGTTTTAGCAGGTGAGCCTTGACCTGCAAGAAGATGGGCAGTGCCTTCTAAATGTTCTTTAATGACCTTTTTTACTTTGTTGTTTTCTTATTATCTATGATTATGATGTATATATGATCTGTGCTATTAATTACAAGAATGAACAATTTTGCTTTGTGTTCTAAATATGTACAAGATACGAGAACCATTAATTGATGTTATAATACCATTTCCAACAGGTTTTGGCCCAGATGCGTTATTAAGGCTCAAGTGAAAGTTTAAACAGAAGTTTTGAGTGTTATTCGCGATTGTTTGTCTGCAACATTACATCAGTTTTTGTTGGTTAGCTTCTGATTCGATTGATCTCAAAAATTGTGCTCGAAATGTCATCAGTTAATGTCAGTAATTATAAAATAGAGCCATTATATAATAATTATGATACATGGGAAATACAGGCCAAAGCAGTCCTCATTCGTAGTGGACTTTGGTGTTACGTGAGTGGTGAGACATCAATACCTTCAGAAGAAGCAGATAAGAAGAAATGGCAGGAATATGACTCATATGCAAGGTCAGATCTAATATTGATAATATCCCCAAACGAACTAAAACACGTGAAAAATTGTGACACATCGAAGACATTATGGGACAAATTGAAACGTGTATACCGAAGTCGAGGCCCTGCTCGTAAAGCCACATTACTAAAACGACTCGTTCTGCACAAGATGAAGTACAACGATGATATGAGTACCCACCTAAATGAGTTCACAAATGCTGTAGATAAGCTCCAAGATATGGGAATAGAGATAAACGGTGATTTGTTGAGCATCATGATGCTCTATCTACAGCCTATCCCCTGCCTACGAAAATTTTCGTATAGCAATTGAAAGTAGGGATAATTTACCAACTCCTAGTGAATTAAAACTCAAGATTATGGAAGAATCAAATGCTAGACACAAGGATGACCTCAAAAATAAGCATGAGGATGCATTTTTTGTTAAAAAATTTAATAAACATCCTAAACATTTTGATTCAGGTCAAGATCACAAAAATTTTCGATCTGGTTAAGGTCATCAAAATAAAAATAATAGTGATAACATGAACTGCCAAAGATGCAAAAAGTCTAATCATAGGCTGGAAGATTGCTGGTTCAACAAGAAAAAGGAATCCACCTTCAAAATTGAAGAATGTCTCTTTCAATAGGCCTACACTCATCACCACCCATGAATTCTATTTGGTTTTTGGATAGTGGATCTACTTTACACATGTTGTACTGGTCGCTTCATTGAGAGGTGACCAGCAACACTTATTGAGTTTAGTGAAAGTTTATATATCTAGCTAAGACTGAAAGAGAGCATAGGTAGATAATTAGCAGAGTAAATAGATAATTAATCAATACAAAAGGAGGTTAAGATAGTTATTCAAAACACGTGGTTTCCCACGTGATTAATTTTAAATCATAACCCAATTACAAAAGGACTGTATTATTTATTAAGCGAATAAAAGATAATAAAACATAATAAAAGATTAAGAAAATATAAAAGGTAATAAAATATAATAAAAGATTAATTCAAAATAAGAGAGAACATTTACATTTACTACATTACCGATTTGTTTAAGGTATTAATAAAAGATATCTCCTATAGAACAGAGAAAACCAAAAAAATCAAAATTAATTAATACAAATGTCTTCAACCATTATACTTAATCCCCTGTTCTATTAAAGTTTAAACAGCGTGGTTTATAGGATGCCGATTGATACAAAAACATAATATAAAAAGAACCAGGCCTGATGGCAGACAATTTCTAAGTTACATTAGAACACCACAAAAATGCATAATAAATCCGAAACATAAAAGGTAATTAATTAGACAAAAGAATTACACGGAAACTTTAACCCATAACCTTAAAAACAAGAAAGAAATAAAAAGGAAAAAGACTACATGTTTATTTAGAAAAGATTCTTGAATAAAATTAAAAATAAGAAAGAGAAATAAAAAATTATGTCTCACGTTGTTCAGACCCAAAATGGGAATGGACGAGGGAAAGCGTTATTTCCCTAAACAGGAAATTGTGATTAACGAATAGGCCAATCAGAGATTTTAAAGATAAAAAGGACCAATTATATAATATTTGAAGACTTAAACATTTTTAAAATAAAAGATATAAAAAAAACATTAATGTAAAATTACATATCTAAAAAAGGTACAAAGAGATTTAATTACTTAACACATATTGAATTAATAGTTTATAAAAGATTATTAAAACTTCCGTTCCCCTAAATCCTATTTAGATCGCCATATTGCGGAACTACTCCTAATTTAAAGTTTGTCCTCTAGACTTCGCCACTCACCACTACCAGGAACGTCAAGGTCGATAGAACTTAGGTCCGTTCATAATTAACAGTACAATGTGCTATGACCAAACAAAATTTTCAAAACTATCTGAGCCAAATAATCGTGGCATTCTCAAGCTCGCATCAGAGGAACAAACTGCAAGTATTTCAGGTATTGGTCTAGTCAAAACTCAGTTAGATGATGACTCAATAGTAAATTTACCTGAAACTTTGCATCTACCAAAATTGACCACAAATCTTCTCTCTGTTACAAAAATTACTGATAAAGGTTTTAGTGTTATTTTCAAGATAGATTGCGCGCAAGTTGTAGATGATCATGGTAATCTTATTCTAAAAGCAACACGATACAATGGTTTGTACTGTTTTGATGCAAACATGTCAGAATATGCAAATTTATCTTCAGGTATTTCTGAAAAGTCAAAAATTGAAATGTGGCACAGAAAATTGGGTCACATAAATGAGTCATTTAAAATTGCCTCTAAAAGATAATCGCCTAAAAGGTTTACATTTTAACACCAATGAAAGTCTTGGTGAGTGTGAAATATGTATTAGAGGAAAATTCACCAGACTACCTTATCACATTAGGGAACAACCGAAAACTGTAGATAAGCTGGAAATAATACATTCTGATGTTGTAGGCCCCATGCACACCACTTCACCCGGAGGCTCCAGATATTTTGTTACCTTTATTGATGAGGGAACTCGCTATACCAGAGTATATTTCCTGAAAAATAAAAATGAAGTCTTAAATACTTTTAAAGAATTTAAAAATGAAGTAGAAAATCTGACAGGAAAAAAGATTAAATATCTTCAAAGCGACAATGAAAGGGCAGAATATAGAAATTTGGAGTTTGACAAATTCTTATCAGATTGTGGGATTAGAAGACGTCTTTCCGTTGTAAGATCACCCCAGCAAAATGGATTGGCCGAACGAAAAAATAGGTCACTGCAGGATAAGGCCAGATGCCTACTACTGGAATCAAATTTGCCCCACTCATTTTGGGCTGAGGCCATCAATTGTGCAAATTATTTATTAAATCGCAGCCCATCCAGGATTCTGAAAGGTGAAACTCCATATCAAAAGCGGACTGGTCATGTACCTTCAGTTCATCATCTTCAAGTTTTTGGATACAAAGCGTTCATGCACAACAAGGACCCCAACAGAAGAAAATTTGATTCAAGAGCCAAAGAAGGCATTTTTGTCGGATACTCTGAAGTATCAAAGGCCTATCGTATTTGGGTGCCATCCCAAAGAAAAATTTCAATAGCGAGAGATGTAAAAATAATTAACAAGCTCTACTATGAATCCAACCAAGAACCCTCAAGGTGTGATCCATTCAGGGAAGAATACTGTGAACAACAATCAAATACGCCGAAAAAGGAAGAAAACAGTAACAGTCAAGAGATTTCAGTAATAAGGAATGACGAAAATTTAGATGAAATTAATGTAGTCGCAAGTGACAGAGAAGAAAACAATGAAGGATCTGAAGATAGCTTTGAGGAAGAAGAAGTTGAGGAAGAAGGACAAAGATGTTTAAGACCAAGAGATACAATTAGACTACCCCCTTGGATGAATGATTATGACATGTCAGCATTATGTGAAGTTAAGGAAGCTCTAGAAGGGCCAGATGCGGAAGAATGGCATGAAGCCATAAAAAATGAAATCAAAGCCCATATAAAGAATGATACTTGGGAATTAGTGACAAAACCAAATGGAGCAAATGTAATAAGTTCCAAAATGGTGCTAAAAAATAAGTATAAACAAAATGGCGATCTTGAGCGGAGAAAAGCACGTCTTGTAGCTCGAGGATTCTCACAAAGACCAGGACTCGACTATGGAGAGACGTATGCCCCAGTCGCCAGATTAAGCTCTATCAGAACTCTTCTTGCTGTAGCAGTCGAAGAAAATCTAAAAATAAATCAACTTGATGTCTCAACAGCTTTCCTTAATGGGGATATAGACGAAAAATTATTTATGCAAAAGCCAGAATTTCTAGAAAAAATCTTATGCAACATCATGGTTGAAGAAAGTGCTAATGAAGACTCCACCATATTCAAAAAGGTAAAGAAAATGCTTGAAGAGCTACGCAAACAAAATGGTGAAAAGGTATGTCGTCTTAAGAAGGCGTATGGACTAAAGCAAGCAGGACGCCAATGGTTCTGTAAATTAGATTCCAAACTTTGTAAATTAGGATTCATCCCTTCACAGGCTGATCCTTGCATATACATTATGATCAGAGGAAGAGAAAAAATACTGGTTGCAATTTATGTAGATGATGTAATCATTGCATCAAATAGTCAAGAGAAATTGAATCATATAAAGAAGGAGCTTTTGAACGAATTTGAAATGAGAGATTTGGGAAATCTCCAATACTGTCTTGGTATAGAATTCTACTGTAAAAATGGAACTATTTCAGCTTCTCAGAAGAAATACATTGATGAGATCCTTCATAAATTTAATATGGAGACCTGTAATCCTGTGAAGACTCCCATGGTTCCGGGACTAAAGTTTACCAAGGCGTCAACAGAAAACCTGCCAAATTTTCCATACCAAAATCTGATTGGTGCCCTTATGTATCTTGCAACAGGTAAAAGACCGGATATTTCACATTCGGTAGGCTACTTAAGTCAATTTAATAATTGTTTTTCTAAGGAGCATTGGCTAGCAGCAAAAAGGGTCCTCCGTTACTTTAAAGGTACCAAGGAACTGTCTCTGATCTTCCAAAAGACTGGAGAACCATTGACCGGATATGCTGATGCAAATTGGGGAAACTTGCATCCCATTAGGTCCGATGCCATAGCTTAGTCGGTAGTGTGTTTGCCTGCTGAGTTTGGGGTCTTGGGTTCGATTACCAGCATGGCCAATAAATTTATCATTGGTGAAGCATAGGTACACCCTTTCATAATGAAAGGGTGAAGCATAGGTATACCCTTTCATAATGAATAAATTAACGGCTGAGGACTGGGTGGTGTGACTGTTATAGATTTTAGATAGTGTGATAGTCGTGTGCTGATATAATCAGTTGGTTCAGAAAGTCACCATCAACTTTTTCCAGCCTGTGACTGGGTCCGCTTAGTAAAATGCCTTAATCTTCCTCTATCTCTCCACCATTCTCTAAAGATGGGATAGTGATGCGCAATACAAGGAGCCTACCTAGTGGGCTCCGCTTAGCCTCTCCTACTCAATCCTGTCCTCACCGCCAAGTGGTGTACCCTTGGCCCTGAGCAGCCTGGTGGAGGTTGGGTAGAACCCCAGCGAAAGCCAGGTCAGGTGCAGACGAGCAACAGGAGTCTGGTCAGGGCCAAAACCAACAAGCTTGGAACAGGGCCTGGCCAGTTGGCTCCCAGCTTGGTGGGCTGGGAGTCTGAGGGTTGGGGACGAAAAGCTGAGTCATTGTCAGCACCTGTAGCCGCAGTGAGTGAAGGTTACCACCACAATAAGGTTTACCTGGTAACCTATAGGTGGCAGCCCCGTTACCCAGGTGTAGGCCACGACAGGCCTAGTAAGCCGGCAGCCAAAAAAGAAAAAACTTTAGGTTCAGAAAGTGCACATTAAATATCTTGAATAAAAATTAAATAAACCATTCATAAGAAATGACAAGGTGTTGCTCGAGACTGATCATGTAGTTCTCTTGAAGGTTTTCAGAGTGTATTTATGCTATTATTGTCTATACTAATTTCCTTTTCACTTTACACCTAGCAATATTACGCCATAAGCTGTCTAGAATAACTGTGACTTTACAAGTTGGCAAATCAGTCGATCAAAATTTATTTAAATTTAATGACTTTTGACAGCATGAGTGGGCTACTGACACACTTAAGCATAGTGTTTTACTGGTTCTATGTAAGGAAAGGAAGAAAAGCCAATATATGTATTAACTAGGTCTGATAGTTTTGTGTCTACACATAATAACTATCCTAATTAAGTTAAAAGAAATAAAAATGGCTACACATAATTTGTTATGTTTCTCACACTATCTGAATGTACTAGATTGGGGAGAGGTGACATGTGCTTGAGGTTTAAATCTATGCCATATGGACTGAAGGCGGGAAGGGGAAAGCACTTTCACTGTGCTTTCCCATCCTCCATAATCTAAATTAGGGCCATTAAATCAGCGGCACTCCAAGCTTTGCAAATTATGTTTAAATGATTTGAAATTATTTACTTTTTCATATTTGTTTGTATTATTTTAACTTTTATATTTAATGCCACTAGCAGACTGGTTCATATTAAGATAATGAAACAGAGTTTTGTGTTTGCGTAATTTAATGATTTGTTTGACTTATTACAATTCTAATATATTTGTAAATCTAATTTAATCCAATTGTATTGGTTTTTTTAGAAATGTAACCTGGTCGTGGGATTGATTTGAGGTGAACTTTATAGCCGAAAAGGAGTTTAGGTTGTTTAAAAATAGGGTTAGATTGTCTTGGCCAGCTGTCTACACCATGAATATGTCATTGATGAAGCAGAGCCAGCGAAGCGGTTTGTCGATTTGGCGGTCAAGAAATGATTTTTCTAGTTTGCCCATGAACAGCTTGGCATACAAAGGTTCCATCCTTGTATCCATCGCTGTGCCTTTGGTTTGAATGAAGTTCTGGTCCATGAATTGAAAGTTGTTCTTTTCTAGTATAAATTTAGTGAGATCCAGAATAAATGATGCTGTAGGTGTGGTATTGATATTATGCTTGTTGAGAAAATGTTCCAATGCAGCCATTAGTCCACCTCAAATCAATCCCACGGCCAGGCAACATTTATTGATGTGGACATTAGGCTGTCAGATGGCCACTTCAAAAAAACTTTGGTACATCTTAAACCCACTAATAGAACACAATATCTGCATTTTGATAGCGGCCATCCATTCAACACTGAAATATCTATTCCATACAGTCTTGTCATATGGGCTCACTGCATCTCCTCTGATCCAGAAAGTCTTCAAAACCACCTTGAAAACCTTCAGGAAGCCTTCACAGAGATAGGATACCCTAAACCTCTCATTAATAACCTACTTCGGCTAGCTGAAACTCCACAATCACCCAAACCTGAAAAACCAGATACTATACCTCTAGTGACCAAGGCCAGGCCCAAGCCTTCAAAAGAATAACAAAATATTAGCGTCAGGTTTTCCCATATTGGAAGCATCCAGCCGTACCAACACTATTCTCAAAAAACCACCTGTCCTTGTGTATAAATAGCCTCCATCACTTAGAAATCTTCTGGTACACCCTAAACTCAAAACTTAAAATGACAAAACCTTCATTCAACCACAGCAAGGCTTTCAACCCTGTAACAAAACAGCTTGCAAAACCTGCCAAATACACCATCCAGCAGCCACTTTCTCTAGCAACATCACCAACTCCATCAATGCCATCAAAGGCAGTCACACATGCGAGTCCAATAACCTAATTTACCAACAAGAATGCCAACAATGCACCACACAATATGTTGGCCCCACCACTTAAACTCTCCATAAACGAATGAATGGATAAAGCCATGACACCAATATCAAGAATCCAGAAAAACCAGTTTCAGCACATGCCTCCACTCATAACCTCAATTTTGAGTATTGCTATACTGTCAAGGTGTTAAAATCATTTAACAAGATACACTGTAATATGTCTCAGTTAAGAAGATAGGAACTGGTACATCAATGGATCACAAAGTCTAGAAAACCACCCAACCTAGGTATTCGCTAATTTCAACACAGATCCATAGAGTAATAGAGAAACATTCAGGGAATTTTAACACCACCATAGAAGTATTCATCCTTACCAATCAAGTTGGCATCACTGAAGACAACATCCTGTTTTGTCTAATCACTAGTACTTCCTGAGGAAGATGCTATAATAGCATCAAAATATCAAAGTCTGTGTAAATATGTGTTAGTGTTTATACTTTTATTTGAGTTCTACCATTTTTCTAATATTCTATAATTTCATTTATTACAAATTGTTTTTGCTCAATGCACTTTATTTAGTACATATTACAAGGCTTAGGTACTTGTCATGGTAGCTGCGAAGTGGTTGCAGTTCACAATTGTGTGATAAAGTAGGAAATTAAGTTGTTTTTTAAATTTATTCAATATTTTTTAATACTAATTTTGATGTTTCACAAAAAGTACACTCTTTTTCAAACATCTTAAATTCCAAGTCATACCGTATAACAAATAACATCTCAAAACATCTTTTATTGTTGGTAAAAGGAGTTTACTAGGTTCCCTAGGACTGCCAAAAATTGGACACTGTACTTTACTTCTAGTCATATTTAAGATTGTCACAATCATTAAGTAAACCATGTCACACGGATCAAGATCACTTAGAGAATTTTTTAATTAAATTGTTCATGTAGTCACTGATACATAAGATGCACAATTTTTTTGATTTTTAAAAATAAAAAACACATAAAACATGTAGAAATAGCAATATTTGTTTGCGCACAATGGTAGCTGCAAAGCAACTAGCTAGTAGCTACTGTCTCAACACTGATCCGGGCTCCCGGCCTCCCTGCTTTTGCTTATTGTGGCCAAAGGGTTGTGGGCAAAGGCGAAATCAGAGCGGATACTATTAGTATATAGTAGAAGAGAGAATGACAACCTAAGACACTACATTTATTATTATTATTATTATTATTATTATTATTATTATTATTATTAGGTGTTCTGTTTAAGGACAGGTTAATTCCTGTCAGTGTACTTTGATCACCAATGTGTGCTGTCTTCCTAAGGATGTGTCTGATACAGTTTGTTTTGTTCCATAGAATCACATCCAAAATAGTTATCTTATCATCCACCCTTCTTAGGACTTCTTTCTCAACCTGTTTGTCAACCTGATCTTTTTCAGTCTTCTCCAGTAGCACATTTCAAAACTCTTTGCGTATTTCTTTTCCATCTTTCTGAGAGTCCAAGTTTCTGCTCCATCCAATGTGATGCTCCAAATCAGCATTTCATCAGTTTCTTCCTCAGTTCTAAACTCAACTTGCTGGTCAGCATTAATATCTTCTTGTTGAAAGATTTCTTGGTGATAGTGATCCTTGACCTAATTTCCTTGGTGCTGTAGGCATCCTTTGTCCAGCAGAATTCCCAGGTATTTAAACTGCTACCCTAAAAGTGGGTTAATTTGACCCACTTTTGTAACACTTTTTTCTTAATATTGTGCTGTAAAATAACAAATAATAGATAAAGAGTTTGTATGGTAATGTTTAGATAGTTGAAACCTTTCTTCAAAAGACTGTCATATAATAATCAATGGTTTCTGTCAAATTTTACCAGATTTATGGTTTTTTATTTTGGGCTAAAGTAGAACGTAGGTAAGGGTAACTTTGGCCCACTTCATATATTCCTATCTTAAAACACATTTAAACATGCCTGGAGCAATGTAAAACGCTGGTTTGGATGAAAAAAGTACTCTCATATCAGTACAAACACATACACTTTATTAAGTCTTCGTTTACACTGGTAAAAAAATTTTTTTTTGCAAAAGCTAGAGAAAAAAGAAACTTAAGTTATTGATAAGAAAACAAAACAACATCAGTCTTATTAAATGTCTTACTATGTATAAGTTCAGTCTCTTAAAAGTTCAAAAACAACTTTTAATACTTGGCTAAGCAATATTTATAGAAAAAAGTCCTCTTTTCAACAATTTTGGAGGCTTCATCACTTGTATGATGTCAGACCATTCGTAAAAAAGCATGTCCTTTTCTTTTGGCCACTTCCAATACTTTTGGGTAGGCTCCATGCAATCCACGATAGCGCCAGTTTCTACTACACTCATAACCAGGCCAGGAAATTGTTTTCCCTCCCAAGCAACCACTACAAAGTTTCCTTCTTCTAAAGTATCCTTTAGAGGTTGGGAGTTTCCAGAATTGTTGACAGTTTTAACATTGTTTCTGATACCAGAAGTTCCCGGTGTTGACTCAGGAATTGTTCGTTTACGGGTCTTCGTAGGTTGTGACTTATAGACCTCCTCATCTGAACTGAACACCAAATCACTGTGCCCAGATGAAACAATACTATAATCATCAGAATCTTCATCAGATGATGGTAAGTCCTGATATTTTTTCTGCCTCTTCTGCCCTTTTTGCTTTTGTTTTGTTTTTGTTTTCAAGGTTTCCTCTTCTTGGGGTTGTATCAAATCTTGTTCTGTGATGCTTTGACCAGCTGGTACATTTAGTTTCTTTTTTCTACTACTTCGGGGTTTAACAACTTCACACCTTTTCTTTTCTAAGTGAGACAAAAAGGATTCTCCAACAAGTTCTAAGTCAACTGCTGTGTTTTTGGATGGAAGACGTTTTAATATCTCCTCTTTCTTAAGTGGGTGGATCCCAGATTTTCTGAATCCAGATATTATGTTTGAAGAAGTGTGTTCTTCCAGTGAATCCAAAGTCTTCTTTAAAAGTCTAGGAAATAAGTCTTTTGGCAGAGTCGCAACGTGTTTACCACTATCAGTTCCTTTCCATTGCTCCATTGTTTGCTTCCATTTAATTTTCAATGGGCGAAAATACGCCACGTCTAAGGGCTGTGTTAAGTGGCTTGAATTAGGGGGCAAACAAACAAAACTTATGTTGTTCTCCTGACATAGTCTTAGGACATTAATGCTTAAATGGGAGCTCAGATTGTCTCCGACTACCACCTTTTTCCCCTCTCTTTTCTGTAGTTCTGGAAGAAGGTGCGATGTGAACCACTCTTCAAATGTTGGTAGGTCAATCCAACCATGCCGGGTCCTGTTATATCTGGCTCCTTCAGGCCCGCCTTCGGTCCATGTGTTCCATAAGTGTTCTGCCTTATAAATTACATAAGGTGGTAGTGCCTCTCCAGCAGCATTAGCACAGAACATAACTGTTGTGCTGGATTTGGTCGAGTTCATCACCCGCTCCGGATACTTACAGCCTCTGCGACAAATGATTTTTTTCCGTCCAGCATCATCTGTCATATTTGTTTCGTCATAGTTGTATATATTGTTGGGTGGTACATCCGTCAAAACTTCTTCAAGATTACTAACAAACTCAGTTATTGTCTCCTCAGTCACTGCGGCCCGGACCCTTTTGATATTGGAAGCAAACCTCTTTGTTAGTAGAGGACGTCTTGCTAAGAATGACTTTGCCCAGTCACGTCCTGGCAAATTATTTTGAAACTGTTTAACTATTTTTCCTTGCCTACTGAGATAAGCTTTAGCAATGAAACGTAAATCAAGCTCATTTATTGGAAAACCAAATTCACTAAGTTTATCGACGTGGCTTGTAAAAGCACGTTCTTCTTCATCACTAAAAACATTAGGATGTCCAGGAGAGGAGGTATGCCGATTTTTTAACTTATTTTTTATGGTGCTTCGGCAGATCTGAAAATGGTCCTCAGCCTTTCGTTGGCTCATTTCGCCTGATCTTATAGCTTCTAAGCAATCATTAAGTTTAGCTTCCGTGTAATCATGATACTTCCTGCTCCCAGGTAGCCTCTTGTATGTTGACGGCATATTTAAGGATCTGGAATAAAAATATAGTGTTGGTAGCTCATATAATATCTACCACCATGTTAAATTAATGCCACTTTTTAGAGGATTTAGTAAGTTTTTGTTTCAGTTTACTACTTTAAGGGCTACTTTGGCCCACTTTTTTTATGGGACAAAGTTACCCGATTTTTAGGAGGTACCAGCACACTTTTTTTAATCTACAATTACAACCAAACATATTAAAGTTTACCATAACCCTGATACATATTATACATTAGGATGATATTGGCATTGAAATGGCGTACTTACCCAATCTAAAACATGTAACAGGAGTCTTGCACAACCGGAAGTTTGAAGCGAACTAAACACGTGTGTTCAACAAGGTTATGGAAAAACCAGTATTGCAGCCTAGTGGTGAAAGTTATAACTATTTCGATGATGCCTTTGCTTGATTAGTGCTGCGACCTAACGGAAACGCCATTTACTTAGCGAATCTAATGCTATCAGCTTGTAGAAGAGAGGTTTAAATATTTTTTTTTGTTTTGGGGCAAAGTAGCACCCCAGGGCCAAAGTAACCCACTTTTACGGGTATATGTTTTCCAATTATGATTTTCAGCTGCTATTAATTTTTTTTAGATCACTATCACTTTTGACTTCTCAATGTTTATCTCCATGCCATATCTTCTTTTTATATCCACTAGACGATCCAACATTTCGTGCAACTATTCTTTATGTTTGGCAAGCAAAGGTGGATCAGTAGCGTATTTTATTGTGTTGATGATGCGTCCTCTTATCCTGAAATTGTCACATCCGTCAAGAGTTTCTCTGACCAGCCACTCTCCATACAAGTTGAAGAACCTGGGTGAAAAATAGCTCTCCCTGCCTCGCTCCTCTTGCTATCTCCACACTGTTGGTCCCTCCATAATTCAGCCTCACCTTCACTCGCTGTCCCAGGAACAGGTTTGCATTCCGCCTTCTATCCCTCTGGTTGATGCTGATCTTCTTGAGTGTTTCCATAAGTTTCTTCCATTTCAGTCTATCGGATGCCTTTTTCCAGTTGATAAAACCAATGTAGATTTATTTCTTTGCTTCTAGACCACTTTTTGAAGTTATTTTCAGTATCCCAATGGCATCTCTAGTTCCTTTTCCCTTTCTGGATACAAATTGGTCTTTTTCCATCACATTTTCTATGTTCTGGTCATGGTAAACATTTGATTAAACAGTCCTATTTTTTGTTTTTTATACTTTGTCTTCATTTGTATGAATCCCATTTGAATGATTCATTGATACTGTGGGTTAAAATCCTTTGTTTGTTAATGAAGTGTATTATATTTAGGGTGAAATGCAGGTTTTATATTAGTATCATTAACACCACATCTTACTACCCATTTGAGTTATACGTAGAGGTTTTATATTGATAGTATTGACAGCTTCTAACAAACAAACCTCTATTCTCACTGTGACTTGGCGATAGTAAGTTTTGTTAGTATTTTATTAGTCTCCAACAGTGTGTCTAGACCACAAGCAGGCTAAAGTGAATAAAAATGGCCAGATACCATTTAATTTTAGTTTGTTTACATTATTAATTTTGAATAATAAAAAAAACTATTTCAGAAAATGCCATACTTTACTATTGACTACTTAATTGTGTGAATTTATATTTATATAATTTCAAATATACTACTCGGAGTGTTTCGCTGGCCCACATACATGTTTGGAAAAATAAATTTTTAATACTATTTTGGTTAAGCATTTAATGATTTTAAATATATAGCATCAAATAGTAGTAGAGACCACACACAGTGGGCACACAAAATAAACGTCAGGCTTATCTGATCTGGTTTGCTAGTGGCAAGAAGGTTGAGGGTTCAAGTCTCAGATAGATGTACATGGTTTTCTACTCTACCTCCACACAAATGCGGTTATTTCCTCTATATTATACATTTTCACCCCTTACCCATTAACATGATTAAAATGTGTATAGATCAAAAAGGAAATAAGATGTGCTACAAATAAAAAGCAAACATGGTTCCATTTTTATGTCCTGCAACATGCTCTGGGTTTATGAATCTGGCCCTTCAACTAATTTGAGTTTTAGACCACTGCACTAGAGAGCTACTTCCAAAATCTGTATATTAAAATATTTTCGAACTCTATCGAGTGATACTAGCAATTTATATAAAATAATATCCCATGAACATTACCTAAATGAAAGTCCCATTTGTCAATTGTATTACTACCCCCTTATTGCAATCAGTTGCAAATTTGGTTGAAAACTCCCACATCTCATATATGTCAGGTTTAATTTCAGTAGAAACATACAATTAATATGTTAAAATTGAATAGGCTATTTATTTGTGTGTATGCATGCATTTAAAAAAATGATTTACACATGCTTGTAATATGTAAAAAAATGGTTATTTAGTAGAAATCACTAATAAAATATGTAGTGATATTTAGATAAAACCAAAAAGCACCTACCACAGTCTGATAATTAACTTGCACAACCTCATCCCCATCTTCAATCTTGCCACATTGATGAGCTGGAGAGCTGAACTTTATCTCTGCAATCTGGTGAACTCCATGGAATGATGGCAAGATAAAAAATCCCTAGAGCAAATATATTGTTAGATATTATAAATGTATTAAAATTCAATCAATGGGTGACTAGGATTGCTGAACATAAAATATAGTAAGGGCCTAGTTGGACATTATATATTTGTTGCAATTAACTTTTTTATTTAGTTTAAAATTATTTTGTTCTCACCAAATCATCACCAGCTCTCTTCTTGAGAGTGGCCAAGTCCAGAGAGGCAGGTTGTAAAATAAGTGGATCCACAATATCTTGAATAATGCTGTCGGCTAAGTTGGCAAGCTCCTTACAGCTCGAGCGAATTTCCTCCACTGGCCGCTCAGCAAATCTATCTCTTTGTGCACATGTGGCTATTTGTAGACTAAGACGAAGAAGCTTGGCTTTATACTCTTGGTAGTCAAATTGACCAGAAAATGGTGATCTAATAAAAGAACATGAACAAAAAGATAGCTTACAGCCTCTTATTTCAAAAAAACTGTTTGTAACAGTTAAAATTTAAGTAGAAACAGATCAGCGTCCTAAACTAATATTATTTACAGGTATCCGAAAGTTGTTTACAAGATTTTTATACAAAAAAACATAAGTCATATATACAAAAATTAGCTTTTGTAAAGGAATAGATATGTATTCTACAAAGACATAAAGTAGATGTACAGTCAAAAATATTAGAAATTCTTTATCCTAATATTCATTAAAACTGTTGAATTAAAGATATCATAAGATCTTTTACATTTCAATAGTGATTTTGTTTTTCAGGTTCCAAATAAGTAACACATACATTTATTTTTGACACAATTTTCATTGACATCATTGTTGCAAAAATGTTGTTTTTTCTATTATTTTTACATATTTCCTTAATAATTGTAGTTACCGATCAAGCCAGCAGACAAAAGGTTTGACAGCAGTAATGATGCTGGATACATCTGCCAAAGTCTGTGTCGCTAACGGTGGAGAGTCTGAACAATGGCGCAGCTCATTGTGAAGACTGTGCGCTTTGCAAGACAAACGTAAAGCCAACAGCTGCAAGTTCTCGCGGTCTAGCTCATAATTCTAGTGAAAAAAAAAGCATTCCAATAATGAAATATATTTGAAATCTATATGAAATAAATTAATGCATTTAAATTTAACAAATAAAGTGAATAAAGGGAGTTAACAAACAAATGTATTTACCAAATCAACAATTAAGTGTCATGTCTTAGCATACATTGGTCTCCAAAATAACTCTTGGTGTCCCTAAAATAATAATTAGGAAGGTGGAAAGGGGTTCAAACACTACACTTATTGATCAATACAACAATTTACTGAACAGTACTCTCCTACCAAATTTTCAGCCTAGCAATGCATTCATAGTGCAACTTGTCAAAATCATCTTCGATTTATTTACATTTTTCAGCTTTTTACTTTATTACCTTTACCAGCAACAAATTTACACAAAGTATATCTTTTTTAGACTATGATATCACCCTTCATAATTGAAATATCAAAACACCAGTTCCCACTGAAGGGATGGTCCTGTCATCCCACATTATGTTCAGCTATATCTAACTAGTGTGTGTATCAATTTAGCTAGTTCCAGCTCTACATTTCACTGGATTATTCTTGAAAGTTCAAACTTTCTACTTCAACCACTTGTATTAAAAATGTCCTCCAAAACTACACCACCCTGTCCAGTATTTCATATCATTACTGCCCATTCCAGAACTCTCGCCACTAGACTCTGTATATGGGTTTTTACCCTAATTTCAGGAACATTTTTTTCCATTTGTAATTAATACTAATGCCCAAGAAGATTTTTCAATATTTTTTATTTGTTCAACTCCAGACTCCTGTTTTCAATTCGCTCACCTTTCATAGAATGAACATAGCTATGATGAAAAAACCTCAAATCGGGCCTATATATATATATTACTCTGATTCATATTATCCAACTTGTAATGCGATAGGACTGCTCTAATTTTTTATAATAGAAATATCAATGAGGCCCACATTCTACAGTTTGTAGGTGGCCTCAAATTGCCTCGGACCAACCCTGAGGTTTTTTCATTATAGTTATGTTCACTCTATAAGAGGTGAGCAAGTTTAAGACCGAAATCTGGAGTTGAACACATAAAAATATTGGAAAATCTTCTTGGGCATTAGTATTAATTACAAATGGCAAAAATAGTTCCTGAAATTGTGGCAAAACCCCATCTACATAGTCTGAAAGTTCTGGAATGGGCAGTTAATTATATGTAACACTGGACAGGGTGGTGTAGTTTTGGAGGACATTTTTAATACAAGTGGTTGAAACTTAGAGAGTTTGAACTTTCAAGAATAATCCAGTAAAAAAAAAATATATTAGTAATATATTTATATTAATTATATATATTAGGGTCGCTATGTCCTATATGATCTTGAAAATAAAATAAACAGGTGAGCTTGAACCAATTATTTAAAAATTGACTATTGATTGGAGTAGTATTTTGGGATTGAGTAAATTACTTGGACAATGCATTATGCATATACTATTGTATTTATATCAAAGATAATATAGTTTTTAACATTTTTATTACAATGTTATAAGAAATCATTATATAAATTAGTAAATAGATTAATTAGAGTAATGGTTGTACAGATGGAACTTGAAAAATTTAAAGCGAGTTCTGGTTGGTTGCTTGGATTTTGTCGACGTCACAACATTTCAAACAAGAAAATTTGTGGGGAAATTTTGAGTGCAGATTTTGAAGCTGTTGAGCCTAGAAAAAACTGAATAATGTGATTAAAAATTAGGGTTATCAGTTGAGCCAAATTTATAATTTTGGCCAGACTGGTTTGTTTTGGAGAAGTCTACCTGACAATACACAAGGTTCAAAAGCCTAGAAAATTACGCTTGACAGAAAAATAAGCAAGGAGCGTGTGTCAGCTTTACTATGTACAAATGCAGATGGTAGCCATTTGCTTAAAACAGTTATTGTCAATAAAAGCAAAAATCCTAGGGCACTAAAAATGTGATGGGTAATCTTCCAGTTCACTATTCTAATTCTCACAATGCATGGTTTACAACTGAAATAACAAATGATTGGTTTCATACAAAGGCTGTACCAGTTGCACCATGCTCCCCGGTTACCTGAACTTACTAGCGTGTAAGCTAGAGTAACGAGCAAAGTGCAAAATGTTTACAAAATAATCAGTAGGGAAGTCTCATTTGACAAACTCATTATTTGAACTCAAAGTATCAAAATCAGATGACCTAATTTAAAATAGATCTATAAGGAAAGTAACTGTAACTATAATTATTTTCAGGAACAAGGTTTCATATGTAAGAAAGATGGTATAAGAACAATGACCAAAGGCTAAAAAGCCAGTTTATTATTATATAAATATAAGAAGAAAAATGTTTACATAATCAATTTCAACAATTGTGAACAATTTGCAGTAGAAAAATAATGATATAAATCCACAATTTAAATAATACGGCCTCAGCCTTTAAAATGGCATCAACAGTAAATAATAGTGCAACCGGCGCATAGTTATCATAGTAATAATACACTCGGACAAAAATTACTAACATCAGTTAGGGTACAAATATAACATAACTCTGCACATAACTATACACTATAATCTAACAATGAACATTAACCTAACCTGTAATGCATAATACCCGAGAGGCGGGAAAGCCCAGACTTGTATTGTAACTTAAATGGACCAAAACATATTAACATTCTAAACTCATATCGAACACCTCACTAATAACAATAATCACCTAATATAGTTCATCAAAATATAAGTATAAATACCATATAATTCTGCACCTAAGCATACATACTCCACTAACCATAGCCATTAAAATTGTCCATCTTCCCTAATTCCCGAGAGGCACCTAAGTCCTAACATTTATAATAGCTATGAATGATGCCAATCATAGTTACTTACAAAACTTCAATCTAATAATGTATAAAAAATATTTCACATTTCCAAAGTCTAGCCAAGCTAACATACCAGTAAATAAACAAATGTTTCCCCAGGGACGTGCTTTCAGCGCTAACTTTCTGAAAGAAAACAAAGGTTTTAAATGCCTCAAACACCTAGAGATGTAATATATATATATATATAGTACATATATATATATATATATATATGAAATAATGATCATTAGCCTGTTCATGGACTCCATTTTATGATAATGATTAATTAATTCCAAAAGCCAAGTTTCCTAGATTTCAATTTTGTAAAAAAAAAACATGATCTCATAATTAGTAACAATCAAAGTTTTAGATCCAACCATAATTTTAAATAAAAAAAATATTAGCGAAAATGACAACAACTTACATTTATTCGTAAGTTCCTACAGTTGTCCAAGATCCAAGAGTACATATCACACTCGAGTCATGGCTTATATGTCACATTTTCTCAGCGGAGAAATAGGGTGAGGAGGAATCAAATGATACAACATTCACAATGTGATCATCAGTAGTGAATTACAAGCACCAATCTCACTGATGAATACACAATACGTCTATAGTTTGTAGTTTCATGGTAGGGGAATGTAGAGGAAATTACCCATTCCTTTCTACCCCTTAGTTGTGTTTACACTCAAAGCACAGTGCCTAGGACGGGGGAGGGGGGGTTAGTGTAACATCGTGGCACCCAGTTCAATTCTAGTTGACCACTTGGTAGTTGTGACGTGGTCTGGTGTTGTGAGTTGAACGGGCACAAACCGTCTGAATGAATAGGATAAGTTTATACAATGAACAATGGTGATATGTTGTGCCGCAGCAACAACACAGATCGATTAAAAAACCCCAGATTAAACATTTAAAAAGTACAGATGATGAAGCAAAGGCCCTGGTTCTCTGAGATAATGCACCATCAACACACCCTGATAAGAACAAACTCTGCAGTAAATATAAAAAGATCAAGTGTATGTTCCTGCCTCCCAACACAACATCCGTGTTCCAGCCCATGGACAAAGGTGTGATCTACACCACAAAGCGGCTGTATAAAAGGAAATTTCTTAGTAAAGTCCTAGAGATTGAAGAGACATCCGGTGATGAAGAAGACAGGAGGGGACAACACACTCTTTAAAATTTGAAGTCATACAAAGAGATAATTTACAACTTTGCTGATGCTGTCAAAGAAATCAAACAAACGACTTTGGCAAGGGAATGTAAAAAGCTTTTGGATAATGTAGAAATAACTCCAGAAGTAGGTAAAAATTGTGAGGCAGAAGACTGCTGTGACCTCTGCAGAGAGGAGAGGAATCAGTTTCGTTGGATGATGTGGAGGCCTGGCTTGAAGCAGACGAAGATGACCCTGGCTTCCATAATTTGACTGAAGAAGAAATTGTCACCAGTGTATCTGAAGAAACAGAATCTTTGAAGAACGAGGAAGAAGAGGTAGGAGACACTACTTAGCCTACAATTAAGGTGAGCAAAGTGAAATACCATTTAAACTTTGTTTTAGATATGTTTAACAATCGGGAAATGAAAATGTGTGTGCATATTATGAAAACTTACGGCACCTCCATTAGTTATTAAATAAATAAATAAGTAACAAACAAACCCAGCAGAATGTAAATTATATCTTCAAACCAATGAATGTAAGCAATCAACATGAACCAGGACCTTCTTGTTCTAAAGATTAATGCAGTGTATACATCCACATATTTTCAATTAAACCTATATTGAAAGCTGTTTTTTATTTTATATATATAATAAACATTTTTTATAGCTAACTACTTTACTTTCTTTGATATACACCCTGCTGCATTACACACCTATAAGACTTATTTGTTATAAACTGGACTTTCATTAAAACAGACAAGCTTCAGTCCCTATCAGTCCGTTATAATGAGGTTCTACTGTAAAGAGATATAAGTCAGAGTGGAGGCGTTCAAAGACTTAAAAAAGTGAAGTTGAAGGTCAAATCTTCTTCACTTTGACACCCTCAATAACCTTCACATCTTCAAAACATTTTGAAAGAAAAAGAAAAATTTAACATATTATAAATAGATTTTATACTTCTCACTAAATATAACATGTTACCATACATCAAACAATAATTTTCTCAACCGTTTCTAAATAGTATTTTTGACACCAAAATAATTTTCTCAACCGTTTCTAAATAGTATTTTTGACACCAAAATAATTTTCTCAACAGTTTCTAAATAGTATTTTTGACACCAAAATAATTTTTGACAGTTTCTAAATAGTATTTTTGACATCAAATGGTTATTAAATGGCATCCACAATTCAGGGCCTTATTAAGAGCATTGTAGGAACCTGGGAAAAATGCACTGAGACTCTACCAGCCCTACCCACCCAAAGGAATTGAAATTTAAACGGTCAATATGGCACATAACAAACAATATGGCAGCCTTTCAGAATGGACCCCTCGGCACTGCCCAGTGTGATCACGTCATAGGTGTGTGATATAGTAGAGCTATTTTTCAGCTAATAGAATGGAGAGTGATGGGTGTGGGGAGTCTTGTAGATGCTATATTTACCAACAGATAGGCCTATTGCTAGTTTTGGCAGTTAGTGGTCATGTTTTGAAATAATACTTTCAAATAAAAGTGGCGGTAAAGAGGGAGGGGAAGGGTTGTCTTAAGAGTTTTTTTAAATATTAAACTTTAAGACAACATTATGTGAAAAATATATATAAATATAAATCGTGCCAATGTGTTTTTATTTAAAATAACACATTATCTTTACAAGAAATTTTCTTTTCCATTTTAAAATTTAATAAAAAACTTGAAATTTAAACTAAAATTGATGAATAAAAATAATACAGATGTCCCCTACAAGGATTAGACTCATTTAATAGTTGTATTTTACAACTAATCTTATGTAGGAGAGGGCTTCTTGGCCCTGCAGTATATATTGCTCTAATGTAAATAACTATAGATTAGGTTATTCATAATTATATTCATAATTTAACATAATTCAATCCTGGTTTCTAATCATGAAAGGTGACATAGTGCTACTGACATTTGTAAATTGTATAGGTAGAGAACATGGCCTTGAATGTCACCCTTTTGTATAAAACAAACTATATAGTTTGTTTTATGTGGGTTTGTTCGTGTATTATGCCTAAGTGGTCAATGTGGGGGATATATACAGTCCAGGCCTATTATTGATTCATACCAAACTGGGATCTGATGCAAACAAAGCCACGTGCAAGTCTATGCTTTGGTTTGCTACTGAACAGACTTTGGTGGGGTTTTTTTTTGCACCACGTCTTAATACCGGTTTGGGTTGTACACCTATGTGCTAATTATTCTAATGTGTTAGAGATTAGGAAGATTTAATTTAGAGGAAGTGCACCCACATTTGTGTGGAGGGAGAGTGGAAAACCATTTAGAGAAAACACCCTCTGTGCACCCGACCATGATTCAAACCTAGATCTCTGGGTTTTCGGCAGTCTAGTCTAGCATGAGCGTAGCACTTTGCACCACTCAGCTACCAAAGCAGGTTTAAATGGTATTCTTTCCCTTAATAGTCCCTCCTATGTTTTGTATTAAACTTGTTTAAAATAAAATTAGAAAAAATAATAGCTAAAGCTACCCCTTCATTTGATTTAGAAATTATACTTAAAGCTTTGCAAGATCTATTCGAATACAAACAAACTCCTAACTCAACGTTGAGGGACTCCATGGTACAGTCCTTATAACATGTTAACGCAAAGTCAGCAATGGTCAGTCGAAAATTCATCTTGGCAGAGTTAAGTGATGGTTGTGAAATTTGGGTGCCGTCTATTTATGGCATTTGCTGTGTTAGCCTCGAGTTTTGTTAAACATAAGGAAAGTGTAGAAAAGATTCTGTTTCTAAAGGTTTTTGATAAATTTTCTGAAAAATATCCAAAGTTTCAGTAAAAAATATTGTGACATTAACATCAGAGTTTATTGGAATTTCACATAATAGTATTTTTTTCAGGGCAAGGAAAAAAAAAAGAAACCAGTAAACATACAACTCTTGGGAATAAAATAAAAACTTGTACCAGTATTGGGCAAGGTTGACGATTGAGTAAAATCCATTATTCGTTCAAAAGTGTACTCCTTTATGTATATAAAAATGAAATTCCTACATTGAACAAAGTGTTAGAACTAGTGGACACCTTAGAAGAGCATGGCGCTCAGCTTTTGTTTAAAAAAATAACAGATTTGGCCCATTGTATTTCATTGCTCTGCATTTTTTTACAGCCTGTTCAAGTATTTAAATAAAATGTAGCAGACTTATTTATCTGTATATTTGAGGAAACATGCTTGATGAGAAAGAAAAAGAAATCATCTTTGTATGAAGTTTTCGATTCAATCCCAGAACGACTTATTAATTTTGATGAATGTGAATTTATTGTTGATGGAGGCAACTTGATTCCTCATGTGGTATGGCCAAAATATGGTATATTTGCAGACATTAACATCACCAGAGTTAATTTCATCTGTGAACATTATGACCACAGTGTGAGTGAAGTGTTCGACGGCTATGCTGAAAATTCTTACAATACAAAGAGCATTGAATGACAGCAATGACTTTTAAAACGCAGATGTCCTGAAATTGTGTTCGATAAGAACATGCCACTGGATGAGCCACAAGGAAAAAATGCCTAGGCAATCTCACCAATAAGGATTGTTAAGTTCCACAACTAGTGGAGAGAAATAAATATTAGGGAATTTAAAACAATTACTGCTGCAGATGATGCCAACGTTCCTGTTCTGAGTGTTGAAACTACCATAAAATAATCTCATCAATATAAGATAGTGATCATAGTCGGGCATGACATCGATCTTTTCACGCTTCTTACTGACCTTGTTCCTAAAGATAGAGACAACCCCCCCTCCCCCCTCTTTTCTTTTAAATCTCAAGGAGATATAAAGGGAACTAAATTTAGTTATCATAATTTGCAGTCCTCAAAAGTTTTGAAAAAATGTTAAGAAATTATGCTCATTGCCCAAGCGTTTAGTGGTTGTGATACCACTTTTGCTTTTTTCGATAAAGGGCAAGTACAAACGATAAGTATACTAACTAACATTAAGGGCTGGAAGATAATGTCCTTACATTTAGCAATCCTCTATCAACAAAATAGAGAATTGCAAGTGCTGGAGAGTGAATTACACTTGCACTATACAAAGCTGCAATAACCTGACAATATTTGAATCACCAAAGATTAATTTCATTCATAAAGTTAGTTTGTCAATCGAGTAATATCATTCTTTATCAAGACTGTCACAAACATCTGCTTCACAACAACATTCATACCAAGTAATTCTCACCCGCCTCGGTGGCGTAGTTGGCTAACGCGCTAGTCGTGTTGAGTCCGACTGCTGAGGACGGGGAGATCAAGGTTTGAATCTCAGTTGGGTGAACTGGGGGTGGTTTTTCCTAAATGGTTTTCCACTCTACCTCCACGCAAATGCGGGTTCACTTCCTTTAATTCAACCTTCCCAATTCCTAATCAATTAGCGTAATTAGTACTTAAAGTGTATAACCCGAACGGGTAGTAAGACACGGTGCTAAATAATAATAAGTAATTCTCCAAATTCAATCGTGGCGAGGATAAAATACGCAGCCCACACAATGGGGTTGAGAAAAAAAATCAACAATATTTATCACCTGTTTTCTTCACTGAGGCACCAGCCCCAATTTACATTCTTTAACATGTAACCTGCAAATTAAAAATTGGGTTGTTGAAAACAATGTGAATGTGCCAAATTTGGAATGCACTGCTCAACCATGTGCTCCATCTGGTATGAACAAGGAAGGTTAAATTCAGCAACCGAAGATGAATTAATTTAAGATAATCCAATTAACAAATAGAACTGGAGAGAATTTTAGTGTAAGAGGCCTACAGAGGAAACCAATGTATAAAAAAAAGAGCGAAATTAGACCTTATGGGTGAGGTGGAAATGATTTCAAATTAAATAAATGGTATGGAACTCCGCATAAACAGTCTCGTTCTATTGTTTAAAAATTGAGATATTTACTCAAAACTTGTAATGTATGTGAAACAAAATAATATACACTAGCAATCCTGAGCAAAAATTACACTATACTTACATACACCTTTTTTGACTCCCGATTTTAAATTCTATAATTTTATTTTTAAAGAATTAAAGTCTTCATTTGTGTATTTGAACCAAATAAAAAATATCAATATTGGGTTCCCAAGTGTAAAAATTATTATGTATTAAGATTTCGACTTCCAGTTAAAAATTTTGAGATTTTATTAGGGGTTGCACATCTTGAGGTCATTGCATTGTTATTAAATTTCACATTTATAAATTTTGACCAATAAAAATGGTAAATATTGACTATTTAGTCTTAAATGATAGAGATAGATCATTGTGTTACAAACATTTCCCCTAAGAGGTTAAAGGAAAAATAACACCAACTGTTTGAGAGACTTATTCACTCTAAGGCATTAGAGAATTAATGTGTTAAAACTTAAGCACTATCTCTAAACTAAAGCTCACAAAATTGAATTAATATATTTGCCAATATCTAAGAAACTATAGGTTTATTAAAAATATATTTCAAATAAAAGTTTTTTAAAATTTTTGATAGTATTATAATTTTGTAATGATAAGTTATTTAGTATCTCAAATAGTTGTGGAGATCTGGACATTTTCGCTTCTGTAAAGTACACTAAAAATAATTTTCATGGGAAAATGAAAATAGCCATATTTTGTTTATAATCTTAATGCTTGGATGCAAATTTAAGCAAAATTGTTCGAGCTAATTTTGAGACAGTTGATTTTTGCTCTTTTCACTCTTTGGTAAACAATTCTTAATTTTAAGGTTAGACAGACACAGGTGGCATTGCAAATAACACTTTTTAGGGTTTGGGTGTCATGAAACCTCAACATCAATCAACATCTCGGGTTAAATTTTGTTTAATGGTCACAATACTTTACCTTTAGTGTTCAAAAAGTGCGTATAGCTTGAAAACTATTGGTTTTATAAAATATATATTACGAATAGAAGATTTTTATTACAAATGCACCTACATATTTGCAATGATAAGTGCTACAGAGATGTAAAAATTTAGAATCTAAGCATCAGTAGCTACATAACCCTTAAAGCCATTTTGACAAAAAATTGAGAGTAGCCACTTTGTTTGAAATATTGGTCAATGCTTGGAAATAAAATTTAATCAACATCATTAAAGACAATTTTTATAAAATCAATTTCTTCTCTTTTCGCCATTTAGGAAACTACAGTAGCCCCATGGCTTCTTTGTTGCTGACTACCAGCTGACAGTTTTGAAAAGTTACCAGACCAAATTATGAATCCCTAAGCTGAACCATATGATCTGCAAATGTTGACTGTCAGAAGTCAGCTGTGAGCTTGTCAGTCAGCACCAAAGAAGCCATGGGGCTACTGTACCCTTAATTTTAGGGCTATATATCCAATTCCAAAAATTCCTTGGGGCAGTGCTATGAAAACCCAAGATAGAAAAATTTAGTCCGATCAATAAAATAGTGTAGGCTCTACATAGAGGTACAGACAGAATGCATTGTAAAAATTACTTTTTCGAATTTGGGGTGAGGGAGTGTCCATCAACCGCTGACATTCATCAAAATCTTGAATTTTTTTTTTACAATCACAATACTTTCTTTACCTGAAGATAGAAAGAGAGTAAAAAGAGATCAAAGCTTCTTGATGCTCAATACAATAAAATTGAATGATTTAATGATAAATACTCATGGTGAACAGTTAACAATACCTTTGCTTTCCCAGTCATAAAAGATACTCCATCTGCCACAATGGATACTATACGAATGATGTCAACTTGTTTATTCCTTCTACATTTCTACAATATTTATAAATTTAAGGAACTACATTTCACGAAAATAACAATTTTGATGGCAAAGAGCCACACATTTCTGGCCCTTTATATAGTTCATAAAAATAAAGATATCATATGTATGTTCACATACTGTAAGTCAAAATAGAAGTAAAATTTGGCCAACAATATAGAAAATGTGTAAATAGATGCTATAAAACACCGGAAAAAAAGATGGAAAAATATTTAGCCTTACTCGACCAACTTTATAATATGGATTCAAGAATAGTTTGAGTGTAAAAAACCCAAACGAGTAGTCAGACATGGTGCTAAAAGAAAAGTTTATTCACTTCAAAAGTAAATATTACATTAAAAAAAAAACAGATGAGACACTTGTTCCTAAGGAATCAATTGATCAATAATCCCGGCGATTGGGGGACAATAGACAATCAGCTTGAAAACAATGATTGATTTTTTTTTGTGTATAAGTTTTAAAATAAGGGCTATTTAACAATTTGGTCTACAGTTAAGAATAACACCTTTCCCCCAGTGAATATAAATAAAATATGAACCTAAGCCTCACTGTCATTAAAAAGTGTCATCTACATGAGTGTTTTATAAAATTATCTTATACAGGCACATAAAACACATTTTAGTCTGAATTAACAATATATTTACTAAAATAACTTCTAATAAATAATTTAATACTCATCTACAAACTAATTATGTTCAGAGGTTGTAAAATGGGAAAGAATTTATATTTAACCCTTTTAAGGTTCAATGCCTTATCTTATTTGGTCTACCATCTGATAAGGGCACTAGATTCAATTCCCGGCACACCCAATACCATTATCATTAAAGAAATTGGGACTACCTTCTTGCGGATATGATTTGACAGATAGGGAGGAGTCTTGTTATTGTGACTGTTATGGAGTTAAGTTAGTTTGTAATTTATGTGCTGATATATTAATTGGTTAATAAAGGGCTTGTTATTATAAGTTTAACTTATGTAAGAAATAAAAAAAAAATGCAATTAGTTTTTATTTTCATAAAACGGGGATACCCATACTGAAATGATTCCTTGAAAAGAGCCAGAGTATAGTAACTAAATACTTGAGTTTACCCCCACCCCTCTTCTCCTGCCTCAACTGACACAATTGGAAGGAGGCATGGAGAAGAAAGGAAAGATATAGAGAGAAAACAAGTATTCTTGATGTCCCAAATGTCACTGATTGCAAATTAGACAGGAACAAGGACTTAGGTACACATTTCTGAAGACACGATAGGATTTCCAAAGTGGAGCGTTATAACCCTATCTCTAAGGAAGACAATCATTATGGTGAGCTTAAACCCTTGTGCTAGGGTTATTCAGCCTGAGAAGGAGTAGAGGGGAGATTATTTTACCCCTCTCTATCATTATTGATCACTTGGAAGTGAATTTTTAGTATAACAATTTTTTCAACATCTTCTACAGTACACCCTTACCAAGAACAAATTGAACTTATCATGTGACAGTTCTTGGAAAAGGTCTTAAATGAATAACCACGTTTTGATTTTTGTGTGCCTGTGTTTGGTGAGTTCCAGGAATTTTTAGAAAAAGCACCGACAAATTGAATGTTCTTTTGCACAACATGTATGTGTGAGTAAGGCTTTTATGAGCTCTATGTCATAAAACGAACAAAAGAAATTGCCTTAATGTAGAATAAGATTTGAGATTGATGGTGGTCAACATTCAACCAAACTTGAATGACATTTTTAAAGCACAAACACAATACATTCCATTTTTAGAAATGAGGACAAATAATTAATTGTTAATTGAATGTTATTAGTTTTACAAAGGTCAACAATTAATTTAATCATCTTTACATGTATAATAACAAAGTAACTCTGCCTAATGTTTGAATTCAAAATAGTTTCTTAACATTACTACCATCAAATGTTATAACCAAATGTGTGGCTATTTATATAAAGATAAATGAAGAATTATTTCATCCACCATGTTAACAAACTTTTTACTTTTCAATTCATCAGATTCTGAGATTAGCTTATAGGCATCATTTTACCAAAAAATAGAGATCCACGACATTTAAAAGTTTATGAACCACTGGCGTTATATTATTATTGAAATTAGGTGCAATTGACAGGGGGTCAAGCTTTGATTCCCACTAAAGATAGTTTTCAAATATAATTTTTACAGTGAATATCCCATCATCTTTTCATAATAATGCATTATCACAAGTTTAAGTAATTATTCATTAACAGCCCATGTAGAATGTACAAATAAAAATAACAAACTTAATAAAATATCTCCACAGCTAAATACATATATTTAAATCATAGAATGATTGCTAACAAAATTAAATATGTGTGTTAAAATCATTACAATTAAGAGAAACACATAATATGATATGTATAGATGCTAGTAAGAAAAACACAATATGTATAGCAATAGGGTATAATTGTGTACATTTTACACAAAGCTAACTTCAATCTAAAAGCGTAAAGATAAGAATGCTAACTAAAATAAAATGTATCAGTATTATTTTGAAGAGAGAATGCAGGATTCCTTTGGTGGATTAACACACCAAAGGCACTCAGTAGCGTATTAAATTGAATCCCTAACCTCCCGGGCCAGTCAGTGATTCCAAACAAACAAGTTAAATTCACCTCAAAGGTAATCTGACCTGTAGACATAGTTTATAATATGAGGAAGCCCCCGTAAACCGCCAACCAGGATCTGAGTCCCTAACATCCCTTCAAATTAGAACAATTTCAATTTGAATGCAGCCACTTAGCCCAATTGGCTACCACTGTACCATGAGACCAGCTTTTTAGTAATGTAAAGCAAGTTCTTTCACAGCTTTACCACAATATGGAATCTAGAACACTTTTAAGGAAAAAAGTTTCCTTCAATCATAAAATTGTTTCTTTACTTCTCTATATATTATAAGGTAAGATAACTATACAAAAATATATATTAAAAGAGTTTACTAACAGAATTAAAAATGGTTTAGACAAATACATTTCAACATTGTCAAACAATATTTTGTAAAAAGATACAAAATCTTCATCAAAACAAATATGAGAGTAATGATACAAGCCTTGGGATTGGTTGTTGCAATAATATTATACCTAGCACCAAGCAAAATAGTTACTACACATACAAAATTTAGTCTGTACCAACAATTTATCTAGATGTAAACAATAACTTTGACATGTAAGCCCATTTTATCAAAATTATTATCCAACAAGATTATTTTAAAACCAAGTAAAATACACAGAAAGTATTTTTTTTCATTCCAACTAAATAAAAAAGAGGGGCGCTACACAAACTAATCCCTAGTATTTATTTCCACAGGTTTCCTTCCCGGAACTGAAATAGCTCCTCGGCCCTTCCCGCCCACGCTTATATACTCGCCACAGCGGTGGAAAGCCTGTTGGGAAGGTTCGGGAGGACAACCAGTGGTGAGAAGGGAGGATGGCCTAAGCCAATTATTTATTAGAAAATACAAACTAAAGAAAGGTATAATAATTAATAAATAGCCATAAGAACAGATGTGGGCAGCGTCTGGCTAGATGCAGCCTCATCCATGTTTAGTTGTGTTGCCTCACTTACGCTTGACATACGCCTTCCTCTTGGCGGCAAGTACTGCATGGTTGGTTGGTCGCAATAGATTATCTGCAGTGCAGGAGCCCATTTTAGAGATAAATTCTGGCTGATAAATGGCCAAGTTCTTCATCATATTACAATGTGCCCCAAACACCATTGGCTACCTCTGGTGAGGGCAATATATATCAAATTGATAAGGTACAGAAGTACTTGTAAGCCCAAGCTTCCAGTGCAGAATGTGCCAAAAGTGGATTCAGGAAGAATGATTGTCAGGGAATCATAGGCTGAAGTCCAAATAAAATGCAATCAGCAGGCCTGGTGCTGGCAAGGCTGGGCCAAAAAGAACTGGGTGAGCGGCCAGTCAATGCACCTGATGGATTGCTTCCATGGTTTCCTGCATAGTGTTGAGTAATACCATCATTTTATGAAGGCTTGTTGGCAAGGCTGGGCCAAAAAGAATTGGGTGAGCGGCCAGTCACAGCATCTGATGATGGATTGCTTCCATGGTTTCCTGCATAGTCTTGAGTAATACCATCATGTTATGGAGGCTTGGTTCTTGGTTACCACTACAGGGTGTCTACTCAGAGGAACAAAAATTCGTGACTTTTGGGGACCTTTTTTGACCACAAAATACCTTCAGGGGCGTATAGCCCAAACGGGGAGTAAGACGCGGTGCAAAAAAAAAATCCCTTCGGTAAACGTTAGAACATTATATTGTACATCTCAACTTTCAAGGTATCATCATTTACACAAAATTTACTTAAAGGTCCTCCAAAACATGAGGAAGATGAAACAACTAATGTAGACGAAGCTGCAACCAAATATACATCATTTTCAGAAGTAGGCCTACTTGTAGAAGGTAATAATTCTTTTGCCGGGTCTGGCTGTTTACATCCAACTTTTTCAGAAGATATAAAGCTGAGCGTTTTTTGCTTACCTTGGAATAGGGCAGAGGTTAGTTCCAAATGCTTCCTACCTTTTCCATGAATTTTCACTCCATTGTCCACTGTGGCTTATATCAAATTTCGATTTACAAAATGTACAATAAGCCTTATACTGGTCATCTTCAACAGGGCGCAACCACT